>NJDC01003209.1:44206-58034 GCA_002245475.1 Calephelis virginiensis
TTATTTTTTTATTGTGCTAGTTATTGTCAGAAGGTTATTATAAAGAGAAAATAAGAAAATCAATACCTCATTTTTTCCATAAAAACTTAACGGATGGAACGAAGTTCGCCGGTACAGCTAGTTCAATATAACCTAAGACTTTCTACCTAACACATACATATTAATACACATTCAAGCCAAGCCCTTTGTTCTGTAGGCAGAGAGTATCGAATGCCAATTGCCACGACCCTTGAAGACCTGTTTAGCGTCCACCACAATTATTATCACTCTTTTTATACAATTTCGGATACTCTTGGTAACACCTTTGGAAAATACCCGAGCGATTTTACCTTTTTTTATGACATTGAAAGGCGAACAAGCAGATCAGAGGCAACGCCGCCTAGGGACACCAAAGGTGATAATGGTGCGTTGCCAACCCGAGGCCGGGATGTTAGGCCTCAAGCAAAAGTAAGTTTACCGGCTACGTTAACCTCCAAACCGTAACACGTCATGACGTTATGGCGGCAGGATTAGGTAAGGCGGTGGTACCAATCCGGGTGAGTCGCTGCGAAATTCCACCACCTAATCAGATGTCACGGTGTTAGTGACGGTAAGACTATGCTCGCCTTTTACGAGCTACATGGCAGGAAGGCAGAGGGCAGATGGCAGGCGAGCATAGGCTTGCCGTCACTAACACCGTGACATCTGACTAGGTGGTAGAGTTTCGCATCGACTTACCCAGATTGGTACCACAGCCTTACCTATTCCTTCCGCCATAACGTCATGACGTGTTCCGGTTCGGAGGGTAAGGTAGCCGGTAAACTTACTTTTGCTCGAGGCCTAACATCTCTGGTTGGCAACGCACCATTGCCACCTTTGATGTATCTAACCGACGTGAGTTTCTTACCATCAGGAAATCCGTCTGCTTGTTTGCCTTCCAATGTCATAAAAAAAAATTGAGTGTAACCCCAAAGTAAGCAAATTATATGCTTGTGTTACGTCAAAGATTCTAATACACAAAAATACTTAAATATATACCAGAATAAATTCAATAAACACCCCGACCCGGAATTGCAGATTTAAAAATTGAATTAAAATGCTCATAACATCACACAAATGCCCCCGTTGAAAATCGAACCCGAGCCTCGCGGTTGGTCGGTGGAATTAGGTATGTACGCTAGCCACTCGACCAATACAATGAATTGAAACTAATTTTATTTCGAATCGTTCTTAATTCTAACACAATGAAATCCGACTCATTAAGTAAAGCCCTTATGCCAGATGGCTTTAGTACAATATGTTTATTACTCTAATAATTGCTAACTTACTTGACAAATCTTTGTGAGAGCTGATAAACAACTTAAAAAATAAATCTCAATTAAGAAACTAACGACAGTTTGGCAATATGATATGCTTTTCATTCAGTAAGATGGCAAAAATAAGGATAAATAATACAACGCCATTACAACTACAATTCCAACAGCAATTGCAGTTTACATCCATACGTAATTCTGATATAATGAAATCTTATAGGAAGCTAGAATTATTGGACGCAATGATTGAAGGCCTCAATTGGCTATGACAGATGGCAGCACAATAATACAATAGGTTCACTGTACGAATGGTTACCAGTTTGTAAGAAAAATATCTGGGACATTCCAATGCAAATATTTCGTAACTTAAACAAATTAAATATTATGTTTGTTACGAAAAATTGGTGATCGGTTGTAATTGACATTCAAACATATAATACGTGAACTATTACGGAGGGAAAATTAAAAAAAAATTTTTCGATATTGATAGGCGTTTGAGAGATTATATCATCTGATTGAAGCTACTACCATTCATTAACAATTTCATGGATATAATTGTTTTGCCAATGCCATGGTTTTGCTGTGATGCGTCATGCGACTCTTAAACTGAAATATTTTGTTTATGGTATTTGAGGGCAAAGAAGCACACGGATTTCCTGATGGTAAGAAATTCAAAACGCCTAGAGACCTTACCAACCTGAAGCCGGGATTTTAGGGCTCCAGCAAAAGTACCCTTACCCTTCGAACCGGAACACGTCAACGACAAACACTGATGTTATAGCGGCAGGAATAGGTAACGGCGATGGTACCGATCCGGGCGAGTCGCAGCGAAACTCTACCACCTAGTAGAATGTCACGGTGTTAGTGACGGTAAGCCTATGCTTGCCTTTTACGAGCTGCCTGGCAAGAAGGCAGACGGTCTATTCTGCAAAGGAGCCCGGATCAACACGGGGGAAGAAATAAACAAATTATATAAGAACACAAAGATATTTTGTAAATAATACGTTACGTTCCTATTTTAAACACATTTATTAAACAATGTGCACGACAGTATTTAATAAGTAAATACCGTATTGCATATAAAATTTATCGTAAAAATAACACAAACTTATAAATGAAAGTATATAAAAGCAAGTATAATTTATATTTATTATTCTGCTTCCAAATGTTATTTAAACTTGGAAGTATCAGCTGACGTTGAATCCAGGTCAGTCCTAAAATTCCAGAGGGATTGGCTACCCCAATTGCAAAGTATTGTTAGCACAATTTCCTTTTGAAATAGTCTAGGGGCATTTCGCGTATTCACGCTTCTCATCGTGTTTCCGCAATAAATATGTCAGACTAATCACCGTTATTGATTGTGCTTCGATGAAACGTTAATAATTTGTTTAGTTTGGTCCTATTTAAAATAAAAATGTGGCCAATTTAACCTTCTGTTGAGTTAACTATAACAATAAAAACATTGAATAAAAACTGCTTTCAAATCTATCATAAAAGATTATATTCTCTTTTAAGGTAAAATCACGTTTTAAGTTCAAAAAACATAGAAAGCTTAGAAATCATGAAACAGGTACTAGTTGAAAATTTTAATCTGCAAAGACTTAAGCTGTTTATGGAAAAAATTTGTGGCATTACGATGTTACTATACCATCGCCGTTAGTCGAATAATCTGATGTTTAAAATTGTTATGATTTTTTTGCAACTTTTTCAACAATACCTCTACTTTTCTATAACAATATTATAAATTGATATGTGTATTGTGGTCTGTGGTCTAGCGGTCCGGGTATTGGACTTGACTGCATGAGGTACCGGGTTCGAATCCCGGGCCGACCAACAAAAAGAAAATTGGATTTTTCCAATTTTCTAATAAAAAAAATGTTGATCGGGATTGGAAATGTGCCCGGTTGACGGTAGGCTTGCCACCTATCACATTGTGGGACTTAGTGTCTTCGGCTAGTTGTGGGTGCCTTGGTTGTACTTCTGCCTACCTCTTCGGGGATATGGGCGTGAAGATACTTTTATGTGTATTGTGGAAAAGTATACATACATACTATGAAATTTCACCAAGTACCAACACAGAGTATAAATTCTATTTGTAGTCAAGTGCAAGAAGAAAGAAAAGCCAATCTAGAAGACCAGTGCTGTAGCTTTGCAGACTTTTCCAATTGGTCATTGGTCAAACATTTTATGTCGTCATAATGTCAGTTCTTTCCGTTATTCCCTTTTAGGGAGTAGTGAACTAATTTCCCAGTATCAGGTTGGCAACGCACCTCAATAACTTTGTTATCCATAGGTGATGTGTATTTTACCAAACATCAGAAAATCCAGTCCACAAGCTTACAGGTATATTATTACAACACAGAAATAATTTTTATGGCGATTTAATTTTTCCCGTCTAAACTACGTGAGTCATAAGAGAAATGGGAAAAAAATAAACCCTTAAAACCCTGACTCATACATCAAAGTGAAGTAGGAAAATATTGAGAGCACTTATCTTACGGCATGGGATTCTCACCATTAAAAACTGGCCAAACGCGAGTCCACAGGCATGTTAGGTTCCGTAGCATAGAATATCCATATCAATAATTTTTATTCAATTCGAATATTCTTGTCGTCTCTGTGGTCTTCCGGTCCAGGTGTTGAACTTGACTTCACGAAGTCCCGGGTTCGATTTCCAGGTCAGGCGACATATAGAAAATTGAGTTTTTCCAATTTTCTAATAATGTTGCTCGGGGTTGGATGTGTGCCCGAATGGCGATACGCTTGCCACTTTTCACATAATGGGACTTGGTGTCTGCGGCTAGTCGTGGGTGCCCTTGTTGCGCCTCTGCTTATATCTTTGAGGATATGGATAGCGATACCTTTTTTTATTCAAATTGGTGAGTTACGCTTTTACAACCTTTTTATATAAACTTTTAAACAAAGGACTATAAAGGGGGATGAATGTCTGAAATTCTACGCTGAGGAAGTCCCACGTTAATAGATAATTAAAGAATAAAGAAAATAAAAATCTCATAGTGTTGTATCCAAAACAATAGAACTTAATATATAACTGCAGGTTTTTAATTCCAATAAATCTAATTACAACTTGAAGTCCCTTTCAAATAAGGGAACAATTTTTTACTACTTCAAATGCAATGAAAAACATGCTCTAAACCTACAAGTTTTTAAAATTTAAGTTTTACAGTAACTTCAAACATTTTTTTTTATTTAAATAGGTTTTTAACATACTCAAATATATTTTTTGTTTTATTGCATGCTACCTTAATACACTTTTTTTTCTGCAGGTAAAATATCAGTGTATGGGCTAAGCGACAGACCTATGAAATCACAAAAAAATAAAAATAAATACTTCTTTGTTTTAAGCATTTTTTTACCATAACCAAAATATATTTTGTATTGCATTCATCTTGCAAACACGTTTTACGCAAGCATATAAAGGTTTGATTTCTCTTCGCAATGTTTACGGAACCCTAAAACCAAAGTCTAAAGTAAATATACTGATAAAATCCTACAGTTGAAATAATTCACTATTTCCTTTCATAAACAATACTTTTACAATCTAACATAAATGAAATTTAATTATAAACTGCATGCTTTAGAAAATATGTTATGCATGGATGCAGAAGATGCAAGTAATATATTATTAGACGGTGAAATTGAACCTGCAATAAAAAGTAAATTGCTTCTCCATTACTTTTCCCAAGAAGATTTATTCAAGTTGTTTAGGGATTAGCGGACTACAAGCCGATTATTGACGGTGCGCGTTTGATTCTCAGAGACATGTTTTTAACATAATAGCCTATGTGGTCTAGCGGTCCGGGTGTTGGACTTGACTGCATGAGGTCCCGGGTTCGAATCCCGGGTCGGCCAACAAAAAGTAAATTGGATTTTTCCAATTTTCTAATTAAAAAAATGTTGGTCGGGATTGGAAATGTGCCCGGTTGGCGATAGGCTTGCCACCTATTACATTGTGGGATTTAGTGTCTTCGGCTAGTCGTGGGTGCCTTGGTTGTACCTCTGCCTACCTCTTCGGGGATATCGGCGTGAAGATGTTTTTAACATTATTATAATAAAAGGAACGAACAGTGCGCATTGGAGACGTTGTTTTTTCGAATATCAACTGTGGTGTTGTGCTTGGTGGTGTAATGTGGTGCTGTAATCGTCTCTGTGTTCTAGCAGTCCGTTGCTGCTGAAGTCCCTGGTTCGAATCCGAGGCGGGTAGTAAATAAGAGTTTTTTCATTTTAATTCTTGAAGTCCCGTCCCGGGTTCGAATCCAGGATGGGTAATTAATAAGAGTGAGATTTCTATTTTTTTTTTAATTAAAACAACGTTATACAGTAAAATGTGTTAGGTTGTAGACCTATCTCCAACAGGGCACTTATCTGATTCCGGGGGTATTATTAGAAAACAAAAAACACATTGTTTTTTCGGGTTCGAATCCAGGGTGGGTAATAAATAAGAGTGAGATTTCTATTTTTTTTTAATTAAAACAACGTTATACAGTAAAATATGACAGGTTGTAGACCTATCTCCAACAGGGCACTTATCTGATTCCGGGGGTTTTATTAGTAAATAAAAAAACACATTGTTTTTTGCTATCCCGGCGGATCGAATCTGGGATCTCATTCATGAACGAAAATAAATGAAAATTTAAAAAACACGCATTTTGAGGATTCCTGACCCCTGTTTCAAATCTGGCAACCACAGAGAAGATGTACCTAACTACGAATTAAGTATATCTTTTAAATTATTGAACTAAAAAATGCCTTGTTACTTTCGCTTTGAAATCCTCAAGTCACTGTTCCGGAAATACCACTTTAGTGAAGGAATTTCAACCACAGTAACACTGAATGGATACGTTTGAAGCTGGTTATACTACTAGGTATTATCCGCGGCTACTCTTGCGTATTAAAGCTATTAAACTCCATCGCTCTACCACTACTCGGAGTCCAAAATCCCATAACCACCTTGACACATGGAAGTTCTTTTTCAGTGCGGTTTCGCCAGATTATTTTTATTTTTCACTACCAGATTACGATATTCATCTTGGATAAAGACAGCGAATAAGCACTCGGATCTCCTGATGGTAAGACAGTGACCAATAGTCACCATAAATGTTATAGGTGCGTTGCTGTTCTGTGAGCGGGATGTAGGGCTTACTACATTTAACCGGCCAATATACCGGATCGGAACCTGACATTGTCATTATGGCGGCAAGAATAGGTAAGAAATACTCTACATCTCTAGTGGTCTTGTCGGTTATGACCAATGACCCATTAGCCTCTTACGAGCTGCCAAAAGGCAGAACAAAAGAGGCTATTATTGTACACAGATACCTGAAGATTGTATCAGAAACTATGATCTTCTCTGAAATCAGACTTATTTCAATTTTGTAATAAAGGTAATGTTTTCCGGCACTACGTTCAAGATTGGACTAAAGTGCATTGTATGACTAAAGTACCTTCGGCTAATCGTCGCTTTGCTCGTTGTACGAGTATATAGGCATTACTCTTCGGAGACACTGGCGTTAAGTTTTTCTTTGGTGACAGGTTTTTTAAGAAGTAGGCATTTAACGAGTTTTACATTACGGGAGCTAGTAATATTTTCGAGAAGGATTTGCAAGAAAGCTGGTTTTTTTAAATGTATTTTTCTAAGAACTGTTCGAAACATGAATTATAAAATGATATGACAGACATTCTAAAACGGATTTGATTTCATTTTTTTTTGAGAGAAAATAGCATATCACTAACAGGAACAAAATGTCTGGGGATGATAAATTTAGGTTTCTAATAGTTCTTAAAAGCTATTCAAAAAGGACGTTAATCAAAATCACATTTTTTTAGATGTGTTTCGCAGAAAAAAAAATAACGATTCCCAGGTGCAAAACTGCCCGTTTTTAAAGAGCATGGGGAACTGCATATCAAAACATCAACTATCCTAAAATATTTTTTGCCGATGTTGCCAGCTCGCGTACTATTAGGTACGTTATCTTAAAATTTGAGAACTTTTGTTCTAGACCACGTGTTTTGATAGACAAGGTGGTCATTTCGTTGCGCACTCACAAAATCAATTTTAAGCTATCTCTGTCTTCTTTTAACCAATAGCAACTGAAGGAGACAAAACACTTTTAGTTCTGTCAAATTAGACCGTACACGTCATTTCTGCAGACGTTTAATCTACTACTCGAAAAACGTTTATTAAAAACATCGCAATTTGACATGTCTAATCTGGCATGTCTAAAACGTTCTATCTCTTTTATTTTTGTTCCATTTGAAAAAGATAGCATGCATCTGAAATAAGTTTAGTTTGTGAGCAGTACAATTACTACCAATGTCTCTAACTTTACTATTTTATATTATTTAGGTGTTACAATTCACACAGATATATTTTCAATGGCCGCCATTACCGAAAAATCGCAGTTCAACATAAAACGACCAATTGTTAATAATGTACCTACTTTCCCCGTTTTGAGTTAACCTCGCGGTGACCACACGAGTTTTGTTTTTAACGGGACTGCGACAGTGTTTACCTCAAGCTCGACCTGTGAATTGGGGACAATCATTAAGGGCGACGCATTCTTATTCATTCACTAGTAATTGGCCGCGGATACGCTTGGGAACGTGTGATGTGCTTGCTTTTAAAATGTATTGATGAGTGCTTTTAATTTAAGATTTATGATAGGGGCTACTCATTTATCTTTTTATGTCATCGGATGTCAAACAAGCAGACGGATTTCCTGATGGTAAGAAATTCACGGCGCCTAGTCACCAAAGGTGGTAATGGTGCGTTGTCAACCTAAAGCCGGGATGTTAGGCCTCGAACAAAAGTAAATGTACATTCTACCTTATCCTCCGAACCGGAACACGTCAACGGCAAGCACTGACGTTAAAGCGGCAGCAATAAGTAAGGCTGTGGTATCCATCCGGGCGAGTCTACCATCTAGTCAGTAAGCATATGCTCGCCTTTTACGGGTTGCCTAGCTGGAAGGCCGATGGTCTATGTTGCAAAGGAGCCCGAAAATTACCCACATTTTACATTACCCTAAAGAAAGCAAATTATTTGATTGTTGTGCCCGTTAAAAGTAACAATTTGCTTATACAAATCAAGCAGTCAAATACATACGAAAAGTAGACAGACAACCAGGGCACCACGACTAGCAGAAGATAGTCCCAGAATGTAATAGGTGACAAACCTATCGCCATCAGAGCACTAATCCAATCTCGGGCAATATTTTTTATTAGAAAATTGAAACAACATATTTTATGTTGTCCGACCCGGGAAACGAAACCGGTACCTCATGTAGCCAACGGCCAGTAGGCCAACAGATGCGAATCTCATGCAGTAAACGCCAAAAGCAAATAATGTATATAGTAGAAATCCTATTATCCTATTAATATTATAAATGCGAAAGTTTGTAAGTATGGATGTATGGATGTTTGTTACTCTTTCACGCTCGAATGGCTGAACGGATTTGTCTGAAATTTGGAAGACAGATAGATTGTGACCTGGATTAACATATAGGCTATTTTTAATCCCGATCGCACACCGGGTTTCTGTGAAAACGCAGGCGAAGCCGCAGGTAGCAGCTAGTGTAAAATAAATAAATAGCTGGTTGCGAATGATGTTGGTTTTTGTGAACGGTGATTCAAAGGTTTTCAATAAAAGTGGAAATCGAATCGAGTAAAGGTCGAAAATAAAACTTTCGCGATTGTTAATTGGAATATCAATAACTTGGTTTCCGATCGGCTTTCAAGTTTAAAAAGTTCATCTGGTTTTTAACCATACCTGCATTGGTACCACTACCACCGATTCATCTCGTCTCGTCTCCATAATTTCCTGATGGTAAGAAATTCTCAAGACACCAAAATTGGTAATGGTGGGTTGCCAACCTGATGCCTCGATGTTAGGCCTCGAGCAAAAGCAAGTTTACCGGTTACCTTGTTCTCCGAACCGGAACACGTCAACAGAAATCACTGACGGTATGGCAGCAGGAATAGGTACCAACTTGGGCGAGTCGTTTTAAAATTCTACCACCTAGTCAGATATCACGATGTCAGTGACGGTAAGCATATGCTCGCCTTTTACAAGCTGATTGCAGCTTGTCACTTTCGAGTTCTAGTTTGAAGAGCATAACAAAAATTTTACTTTAACTTTTTACTTAGATAAATAAAATTCCCATCTATGGGAGATGGGAATTTTATTCCCATCTCCCATAGATGGGAATATCCCACCCCAAAGGTTGACATACTAAATCACTGTGATTTTATTCGAGGTTGATGTCAAAACTTCAAAACATACTGTATACAAACTAGACAAGTATGTAAGAATTGTTACTCCACCACCCCTGGCGTGATATCTCATTGATTGTGTATCTCAGATAATTGGTGAGCGGTTACTAATAACGTGAAAGCATAGCCTTACTAATTTTATAGCAGGAATTAGAAAACAAATACTGGTTTTGCGGAGATGACTCAATATTAACGCGGTTAAAACTAGGGAAAGTTAAACACGCCATTCGTTTTTCTTTTAAATCTGCGAGGAGTCGCATGACCGAGCGAGTTTGTTGACTTTGCATATGCATTATAATGAGTTCAAATGCATAACCATTATAATTAAAGCGAAGATAAACTGTAAACGACCGATGCAAATTGTATTATTGCGAGTTGATATTTTTTCGAAGGTAGCTTATGATTTCTTGTTGTGCCATTTAATAAAACTAGTGGGCGCCCATTGTGCGAAATTGGACCATAATAAATTTTAATATCTTCTAAGACCAACTACTTTGTTTCCAAACTTTTTAGTGCGCCATCTGTAATCTTTAATCAATATCATCAATATATTTGTTTGTGTGTGTCAAATGAATGGTAGTGTGGGTAATGTTTTATTTATTGATTTAATGTACTTTGTAAGCATTATAATTGAAAAATATTAGCGTTCAGCACTTCTCCTACACATAAACTTTAAGTGTGCAAAATTGTATGCTCCTGCGTCCGCGCAATTTACGTAAAAAGGGGTCCAAAGTTTTTTCATCACGTATTAATATATAAATAAATTAATACTTTTTATTTTGGTCGGAAAGTAGGTTATTATCTATGTGAGTTGAAACACACGTATACAGCATGATAAAATATGGAGCACTTAGAAAAAGTGACCCATAAATACTTACAAATGACATGTCCTTTCTGAGTCTTGAGAGTGGGATGTTGTAGGGTTGCCAGATAGCACTAAAATATAGGCATAATAGTAAAATGGCGTAATTTTAAACAAATTGTAGAGAGTAGAGACAAAATTTAGTAATAAAAATGCATCCACTTTTTCATTAGGCTAACCAACTCAACTTTAAGCAATTCACTTTGCAATTTCATAATTCTGTTTTTGAAATAACAAGGTTTTCTCGGAATAATTAACGACATTTCAGATAGACTCAGAATAGGTACCTAAAAACGCGAAAAATAATAAAAAAAACTTAAATAAACATAGTTATTGTTGCTAAACTGACAGCGTGACCAGTTGTTCGCCGTACTTCGCATGGTGTCAGTGACCTTTTGCAGCATATTAAACTGCTATAATTTGTTTATTTAGAATCTTGTTTTTTAAATATTTCAGTTAATTATGCAGAATGTCCAGCTTTAATTTCGAGCCCTTATTCGAAAATACCTTAAATTACAAAAAAATCTGAAATGATCCCACAATATTTTTTTTAACAAAAATGTTTTATGTCAGTTCTGTCTGTTGCTGTGTCTAATTAAACCACTTTAACCAACTTTTAATGAAATTTCATTTGACAATTATAGATCCGAGTTTAAACATGGGCTATTTAAAAAAAACTACTCCCAAGAGCATATATTAAGGAATACATTGTTAAAATCGTAACCATTCTATATTGACTAAATTGCGGGCAAACAGCTGGTATGACATATACCAGTTTTTTTTTATACCAGCCGACCCGGCGAACTTCGTATCGCGTGACATTAGCAGCTACTAGAAACTATTATGAAAAAAATAATGTGCTGTTTTTTATATTTTCTCCGAAATTTTGACATTTTATTTTTATAAAACCTTCCCCTTACAATAACCAACACAAAAAAAGAATTACCAAAATTGGACCATCTGTTCAGGCATGATGCGATGACCACGCTAAATGGGGATTCATTTATATGTATGTAAAAATATATGTTATTACGTGTTTTACACCTCATGCACTTTAACAGATAGACATTATTTAATTTTTGTTTTTGTAATTTTCTGAATATCACACAAAAACTTATCTAAATCAGACCAATCTCGACCATCTGGCAAGTGGCAACCCTAGATGCCAAATCGCAATGAATCATGGAGTACTCGCCCACAGGCACATTTGATTTTCACTCGATAAATCAAAATTAATCATTCAGATATCAACCTTATATCGTTAGCCTTAAGGAACACACGACGTGCAGTTAAGGTCTAGAGGTCGTTCAATGTGCTTTTTTTAGCTACATTATCTGGTGTCTTAATGCTTTGAGAATGCTGACCACATCTTAATACCGGGATTGACATAATGTATTTCAAAATACATATTTTTTAATCAACAGGAGAGTATCAAAGTCTTTATCAAAGCTGGGACCAAAGAGGATATAAATACTACGTAATAAGAGGCGGATCTTCCATAGATATCCGTCGCCGCCGGTCTCGGCGACGAAGACTTCTCTTGCGACCGGCGCCTAACGCCGAGCGACGAGCTGCCACTACTCCTCCATCAAGTCCACCCAGTAACCAGAACGCAGCACCAAGTCAAGGTACGGTCTCCGGCGAGACAGTCCTTGTTGCTGGCGTTGTAGGTAACAGTCCAATCCATTTAAATAATGATGTCTCAGGCTGAGCACTCTGCTCGGCCCACAAATCCCGGCGAAGTTGTAAAAACCTCGTTAGCAACAAATTATGCATTCAAAAAAATACCATAGACATATAACAAAACCAAATTTTGTATGAAGTTTGCCTTAAATGACTCAAGACACTTGACATAACATGGTGAAAGATATAACCCGTATAATTTGAAAGTAAGTCAGAAGGCATTCAGATTTAAGGCAACTAGTGTCATATGATTTAGGTGAATAAAAAACATAGCAAACTTAATTCTTTTAATTTTTTATACGAATGTTGCGCCAAACTGGCTGGGACAGGTAGTAGACGATTTCTAGCCAGCATTATTTTTTGTGAGAATACATCTACAAAACTAAAGGTAATAATTGTAGTCGCATAACACCAGCCTCAGATCAACAATGCATGCTTTGTAAAGAATGATTAAGAAAAGTTTGTATAGTCTGAGCTTGGAAAGTTTCAAAATCGATTATTTTGTATTATTCACAAGTTTTGCATAAGTTGAGTAAATTTTGCCGCTATTTTATTGGCACGTGAGTGAAAAGACTCACTCGAATATTCTAGATTTAATTAACATATACGAAGAAGGACACAAGAAAAGTTTGGATAGTATGTCTGAGTTTGGAAAGTTTGATGGTCCAAGACTATGAAATAAAAATGGAGTTTAGCTCGTAGGAGAGTCGTAAAACGCGTCACCTATTGTAGTATAAAAGTGTACCTAAAAGTGTAGGTATAGTCGCATAACACCCTAGCCTTAAATGGACAATGCATGCATTGTGAAGAATGCTTAAGAAAATTTTGTATAGTCTGAGATTGGAAAGTTTGAATATGAAAAGTTAATGGGGTCTGGATAATCATATCTTACATTATTCACAAGTTTGGCATATGTCAAATTAAGTTAATTTTGCCGCTCTTTTACTACCAGATTTAATTAATTAACATACACGAACAAAGGTTGGGCAGTCTAAGTCTGAATGAAAAGCTATGAAAAAATTGGAGTTTTACGAGTCATGTCTTAAAGTATTGACCACTTTCGTATAATATGTCAATTTACGTTAACTTTCATTCCGCTATTTCATTGCCAGTTGAATGAGAAGATTCGCACGAATATTCTAGGTTTAATTGACACAGGCGAACAAGTCTATCAGAAAAGTTTGGGTAGTCTAAGTCTGAGTTAGGAAAGCTTGAACAGTCTAATAACGTCATGATATGTTTGGAGTATATATATAGCTAGTCATGTCGTGCCACATTATATGTCAATGTACTTACGTTAATTTTGTCACTATTTTACTAGCAGATGAGATGAGACGGTTCACACGAATATTCTAGATTTTATTAACATAGACATACAAGGCTATAAGAAAAGTTTGAGCAGTTAAGTCTGAGTTTGGAAAGTTTAGACAGTGCTAAGCTCGGAGTTTAACTAATGACTAGTCTTGAATTATCCACAAGTTTGCCATACTCTTCCATTTTGCCGTGTAGGTGAGAAAAGATTCACACGAATACTCTAGATTTCATTAAAGTGACTATCAAACAAGGTCATAGTAACTAATGAGTAGCAAAAACATGTGAATTCATAATTTATGGGTTAATTACTTTTTTAAAATTCATTTTAGGAATTTTTAGGTTGAGAAGTGTTACTATTTTTGCGTTAATTTTAAAACGGCTTCAC
>NJDC01003209.1:59398-75732 GCA_002245475.1 Calephelis virginiensis
TCGTGCCACAGTTTCGCATTATATGTCAATGTACTTACGTTAATTTTGTCACTATATTACTACCAGATGAGATGAGACGGTTCACACGAATATTCTAGATATTATTAACATAGACAAAAAAGGCTATAAGAAAAGTTTGAGCAGTTAAGTCTGAGTTTGGAAAGTTTAGACAGTGCTAAGCTTGGAGTTTAACTAATGACTAGTCTTGAATTATCCACAAGTTTGACATACTCTTCCATTTTGCCGTGTAGGTGAGAAAAGATTCACACGAATACTCTAGATTTCATTAAAATGACTATCAAACAAGGTAATAGTAACTAATGAGTAGCAAAAACATGTGAATTCATAATTTATGGGTTAATTACTTTTTAAAATTCATTTTAGGAATTTTTAGGTTGAGAAGTGTTACTATTTTTGCGTTAATTTTAAAACGGCTTCACTTGGCCTTGAACTTTTGGTTTGGAATAATTAAGCACCTGCAGTCTTATTAATAACTCAGCTTTGTTTCTAAACCTAATCTATTAGCTAAATTAATTTCTAAAACACTGATCGAAATTCAAATGAAGACGGGTTTTATTCATAATATTAAAAAGCTATTTTAAGGCAAAAACCAGTGATCAAGCACACGTCTCCCTTAATGGTAAGAAGAACCGCAGCCTAAAGACACCGTAGGTGTTGTAGGTGCGTTGCTGTTCTGTGACCGGAGTGTTAGGCCAAGTGTGCAAGACAATCGGCTACCCTACAATCCGGACCGGACCATGACAGTCATTATGACGGCAGGAGCAGATAAAGCGGTAAATCCATACCCGAGCAAGTTGCTGTATACCACTCTACCGCTAGTGGCCTTGGTGGTAATGACCCATTTCGCATTACCTCGCTTCTTATGAGCTGCCAGCAATGACAGCAGATGGTCCATTCTACACAGAGGATCCGGACCAAAATAGAATAAATTCGATGTTTTGCCTACGCGGCAGTGGATCTCTGCGATTCAGTACTTAAAAATTATAGTTTTCTAGTATTAAGACCAACTAGCTACGTGTAATATAAGACCTTAGATACACAAGGTCAAGAATTTATACACTTGTTTAGGCTTTACATGTAACAGCAACTTTACTTAATCTCGTAACATCTTAGCAGATCAAGATCCCAAAAGTCAGACCTTAGTCATTTTTTGAAAGCTAAAAGTTTCAATGCTTATGCTTCAAAATTAGGTAGGACAAAAAATTTGCATCGTCATATTTTTTTTGTAATAGGAATTGTTTGTTAGGTCGGCTCTTTATTATTACTATATTTTTGAACACAACTGAAATAATACAAAATAGCAAAAAGTTTAGGAATAATCTATATATATAAAAATCAATTGCTGTTCGTTAGTCTCGCTACAACTCGAAAACGGCTGAATGGATTTGGCTAATTTTGGTTTTTAATTATTTATTCAAGTCCAGGGAAGGTTTAAAATATAATAAAAAGAGAAACACTGCGAGAAAACTAGGAAAAACAAAATTTTCATTTTTTTCATACAAACTGAACGGGTAGAACGAAGTTCGCCGGGACAGCTAGTGTACAATAATTATAGGCGAGTCCATCACGTAAAGAAATTTCTTAATATCTAACCCTGGATAGAAAACTTGAACATAAACTTATACTGGTTTGTAGTGTACAAATATACAAATAAAACTTAATTTATCTTAACCTAAATGTATTATTATTATACATTCAGATACAATTTATGAACCAAGAGTATCAAACTAAAATAAAATAATAATAATTAAGTATTTGAGAGACAGTGCAACTGTTATTTTCTAATCATCTCTCTGATCTTCCAGTTCGGCGATAACTTGACTTCATGTGGTTCGGAGTTCGATTCCTAGGTCGGGCAACTATTAGAAAAAAAAATGTGTTTTTCAATTTTCTACAAGCATTATTGGACAAGATTGCATAAGTGCCCGGTTGGTGACAGGTTATAGTGTTATTGTGAGACCTAGTGTATTCAGCTAGTTGTACCTCTGCCAACCTCCTCGAAGATAAGAGGGTGAAGATATTTGTTGCATAGCAAAAGTTCTCGGGGTTAGCAATAAATGAATAAGCGACATTAGCATTGAAAAAAAGTTTTATAAGTACTTCAACACATGTATATATAACAATAGCATAATAATGATTTCTGTGAACATTAAAAAGTCTGCATGAGGTTTCAACGTAACGGACAGTAACTATCTGGTGATGGATGATGTGATTTTTTATATTGTTTCAAAGAAAACTACGTTGCATAATGAAAAGAAAGTTAGTTTTTATATTATGCATTCACTTTTAATACATGTGTATATAATTATTTAAATAAAGTTAAAACACCTTATTATTATGATAACATGTTATACAAAAGCAAGCTTCAAATTCATACGGGACCATCTCATCGTGAATACCTATTGTAAAAGAATACATCCGTTTTACAGGGATTGATCGCGTAATAAACATACAAAAACAAAACTTTTTGGAGTTGGTTAACAATGTTTTTCTTTGATATTGAGAGTTACTAGGTATGGATGGACGACGATGGATGGACGGATGGGTAGATGGCAACGTATCGCCTTGATTTGATGTTAGCATTGGCGTCAAGCGGGGTTGTGTGTTGTCAGCACGCTTGTTTATGTCTTGGACAAATGTCTTCAAAGCATGCAAAGGATGAAATCATTGAACGTGGGAATGCGTATGGGCGACCAAGTAGTGAACTGCCTGTTTTATGCAGCTGATGCTGTACTTTGGTCTCTACGCCATCTGAGCTGCAAACACTGGTCACAGTTATGGAAGGAGATAGTAAAGAAAGGGGCTTACATTTGAATGCGATGAAAACCAAAATATTGGTGATTGAAAGAGACGTAGCCAGAGCGGATGTAAGAATTTTAGTTGATGATGTAGTGTTGGAGCAAGTGAATGAAATTGTATAACTTGGTTGTGTTTTTAGCACCGTGGATGTATAAAGGAGAGTGTGTGCAGGGAATAGTATGAATGGAGCGCTGGGTAGCTATTTCGCTTTACATAATTCTGTGCTTATCCCAACGTTATTGTATGGTTTGTCAGAAAAAACATCAAAGTAGGATAAATGCGGTCGGTACGGAAAAGCTGTGGTGTAACACTCGCTGACCGCATTCGTAACAGTGAGATCTGAGAAAGAATAGGATTGAAAGAGAGTATTGGTGTTCAAATGCGAAAGGGCATGCTCCGCTGGTACGGTCATAAAGAAAGAATGACATATGAAAGATTGACAAAGCAGATATACAATGCGAAAGTGGATGGATGAAAGTACCCGGGGAGACCAAGGTTGATTCCATTCCACGTTCAGATCACTCGGATACTTTCCGAGGGTGGTGTCAAGAAACTTCGAAACCTGAGTGTTTGTAAAAAACCGGTAATGAATGTGACCGAAGCCAGACAGGTTTGTCAGGATCATCTCTGCCTAACCCGTAAAGGGCTTGGCATGAAGATATGTATATGTACTAGAAAAAGCAAAATGTTTTATATCTAAATAGCGAAGGACTGCATGACTTTCAATCGTTTTTCACGACATTTAAAAAGGACTGTAGTCACAAAGAAAACAACGGACATATGTCAGTAGATATAAAAAATCTTCGTTTTTAACTCTCTCGTCAAGGCATTACATTATTGACCTTCCTTACATCATTATAAATCAACAACAGCAAATTCTCAGAGCTTCGTTCGGCATCCTCTATCAACCAACTTTTATGCAAAAAATGAAAGTAAATATGTGTTTTAGAAATAATTAAATCATTAAAACTAATTGGGTACTTTTTCTCAATTCAAAAAATGTGTGTCGGAGTTCGTAGTAATTTAAAATTTCTTTATTATAATAGGTACTCGATTCCTGCCATAGTCGTGATGATTTTAGCTTCGTTTCTATCTGTGTTGGAAGCATATGCTGTGATATTTTCGACCATTTAAATAAAGTAAAAGTGCAAGAAACCGACTTCGATTTCAACAAGTATTTTTTTTATGTTATAGGAAGGCAAACAAGCAGACGGATTTCCTGATGGTAAGAAATTAACGCCGCCTAGAGAAACCAAAGATGGTAATGGTGCGTTGCCAACCTGTGGTCAGTATGTTAGGCCTCGAGCAAAAGTAAGTTTACCGGCTACCTTAGCCTCCGAACCGGAACACGTCATGACGTTGTGGCGGCAGGAATAGGTAAGGCGGTGGTACCAATCCGGGCGAGTCGCTGCGAAACTCTACCACCTAGTCAGACGTCACGGTGTTAGTGATGATAAGCCTATGCTCGCCTTTTACGAGCTACCTGGCAAGAAAGGCAGTCTATTCTGCAAAGGAGCCCGGACCAAATACCCCAAAAACTTATCATTTCCTCGTTTTCGTTGGGATTCTTTTACCAGATCTAGACTTGGTAGTAAATGAACCACCTCGGAAATAAACTTTATCTAATTAAATAAGAATTATCAAAATCGGTTCAGAAATGACGGAGAAATCGATTATCATCAATAAAAAAAGATATAGGAGTCAAACATGTAACCTCTTCCATATTGTAGTTGGAAGTTGTAAATACCGCGAAGTCAGCAACCACTAAAAAACTTCTTCTTTTTTTTTTGAAGTCGGTTAGAAATGAAGAGTCTGGCTACTCATAGATCTTAAGCGTTAAATGATTGCATATTAAGTCACATAAAGTTATGAATCATGTCAATGTAAGCGTTCTTATTCATTCACAATTTATAGTTTATTTTATGACAAATTTTAAAAGCACTTATTTTTTTAAAGGCAATTAAAGTTTCATTTCAAAGTAATAACTATTACAACACAACAACTGTGTATAGTAACTTACTACGGATGCAACAATGTGGAGGAGGAAGGTCAAATACGAAGGAGTTCTTTTAGACGACTCCAAAAAAGTGGGAAGGTTTTAGATGCGACTGCATATTTTTTATATTTTTTGTATGCTGAAAATGAAAATGAAAAGTATTTATTTGCGGAATTTGTGTGTTAAAAAAATTGTTTCAAAGATATTTATAATAAGAATATTTTGTACTCTACAAAATATTCTACCACATTGTGGTGTGCAAATATTTAATTAAATTCAAAGATATTAAATATTTAATGTTATGCGTTAACTCGGCCAACATCCAACCGATTTTCATGGTTTGTTTTTTTAAAGACAGGTCATAATTCTGAGTTGGTCCCATACTCATTTTATCGGGATCCAGTAGTTGTTTTTGAGTTATACTTAGTAATGCAAAAATGTTATATTTATTTGCATTACTTTGAAGATTTAGAAAATTAGATTCGAGACCATTTCTGAACCCTTTGCTATCTTTCGAATATATTTTTTTTCTAAGAAAGCAAACGAGCTTACGGCTCTTCTAGTGGTAGGAGACAACCGTGGCCTTTTAGCCACTGTAGGCGCGTTGTTGCCATGGCACTGGATCTCGATGTATAAGACTTTATGTATAAGTCCATCTTAACCCCCAGACCGGAACATCAAATTGTCACTACGGCGGAAATATTAAGACGTGTGTCATGTGGTGTTGCTTCCTTTCTTATCTAGTAGTAGGTAGTTTACGGTAGATAGGGTTACATTATTTTATATTCTAAAATTGTTTCTCAATCAATACTATAAGCAGTGTTTAAATAGTAAGTAAATAATTAAAATAACTAATTTAATTAATAACTATTAAAAGATTTGCACACCATAAGTTGGTAGAATATGTAGAAACGCCTAAATAATTTTGTAACATCTTTGTAACACTCATATTCCGCAAATAAATATTTTTTTCTTTCTTTCTTTCTTTTCATATCAATTACTCCTTATTGACACTTGACTAAGGTCTTTTTTTTTCCGTATCACCTCTAACCTCGTTCATATCACAACAGCGCACCAGTAACATTAAAGGTGTCTATATCACGAGAATCGTGTGATTTATCGCTGTCTTATCGCATAAAAAATCTAAATCAAATAAATAAAGTTTCCTGTTGAAGTCTGTTTGAAAAATGAAAGAGAAAATCATTAATGTCAGTAATAATGAATAAGTTATTATTTCTTTCGTCACATAAAATATGAAATCCAAACACAGAGGGTGGGATAATTAATGGGGTACAATCTCATCAATTATCTTCCGTATGTTGACGTAACGTTAATGGTTATCTTTGACATAACGCACAGTTAACGCATCTTAAAACGACGTTAAGTGCTTTGACCATGTGTTTAAGGAACGAAAGAATACAGTAGCTGCCTTATTATTAACCGTGGAGTAAAGTACTCCAAGGTTCAACCTGGTATCAATCATATTCTACTAATATAAATGCAAAAGTTTGTATATTTGTTTCGTTTAAAAACTGCTAAACCGATTTTAATGAAATTTGGCACACACATTGAGAGTAACTTGGCTTAACACATAAGTCAGTTTCTATCCCGAAAAATCTTCCTGTGGGACCATTAACTACGCGGGCAACGCCGCGGGCAACAGCTAGTATTGTAATAAACAGACACTATAATATCAACTTAATTTTAATCCAATTTTAGTCCATGTTTATTAATAAGATGGAAACAGTTTAAAAGAAAATTCTATAACTACTAGCAGTTTCACGCAGCTTCGCCTGCGTAACTTGGATTCTACTGCTTCGATTTTGATAAAACAAGGCCTATATCACTAAGGGATAATGTAACATTCTAGGGGTGAAAGAATTTTTTAAATCGGTCCAGTAGTTTCGGAGACTATTCATTATATATTCATTCAAACAAACAAAAAATCAAACATTTCCTCTTTATAATATTAATATAGAAGTATAGATTAACTGTGATAGAGTGAGGGTATTTAATAAATGATTCCGCCACCTATCACATTGTGGGACTTAGTGTCTTCCGGCTAGTCGTGGGTGCCTTGGTTGTACCTCTGCCTACGTCTTCGGGGATATGGGCGTGAAGATACTTTTTTTTTGAAGAGTCCGTGTTGATCCTGGTGTTAAAGTGTTAGAACATAAAGTTTTAAAGTGTTAGACTCGTTAGTCTAATACTAATATAATAGGTATGTTATATAATGCCGTTGCAAGCGCTACGTCGGAATGACAGTCACTAGCACCGTGACCGCGGTGGTAGTTTTATGGCGATTAGTAGGCTGTGATACCGCCTCCTCGTGACTTAATGCACTTGGTTAAACACTTTGAAGTACAATATTAAAACACTATAATAGTTAAATCAGTTAATTAGTCCCCTATGTGGTTAAGTGGTGTGTTAAATACGTGAAGTCTTGGGTTCAATTCCTGGGTCTAACAACACAAAACGTCTGTTTTCACGTTCTAATAAATTAACAACGTTGGCAGAATTGGACACGTGGTGGGTAGGTGATAGGTAGCTTTCCTGCCACATTTTGGCATTTCGGCTTATGATGGGCACCGTGGTTTCTCTGTCCTGGTATTTTCAGCACAGTTAAAAACCATCTGGGTAATTGAAATAACATTTTTATGTATAAAACAAAGGTGAACAGAAGTTAGGCCCTTCACGTCATTATACCTGCCATCCTACCTTAAGCTCGTCTGCCTCTGCTTGTATTTTAATCATATTTAAAAACCATTTGACTGATGAGAGAACATTTAGAGTATAGACAACAAAGGTGATCGGAAGTGAAGTCCATTGGCTAGCCTTAAAATAGGAACACGACTATGGCGAGCACTGCCAATAGTTAGAAATAGGTAATGTGGTGATACCAATCCGTGTTAGATGAAAAACTCTACCACATACATAATATACCATATGTACAAAGCACAGTCTTACGGCCAATGTTAATAATGTATCTCAATCTAATGGATTTCAAGCAATCTAGATAGCTGCGTATCCGCCGGCCTATCCTATACCTCATTCCCATATTTATCCTGTGCACAGATATATTATTGGCAAGCGATAACATATAAGTTGATCAAAATATCAATCTTGGACAGCGAGTTTTGGATTAGGAATGATTATTAATATTGGCCGTTAGTGACACATGAACTTCCAAGCTTTGGTAAGAAAACCTTTGCCTAAATTCTTTGAAGTCTAGTAGTTCTAAGAGTCTTATGCCAACTCGAACCATGTTGGTCAAGAACCTTGGCCAATGTAGTCACTACATAGTATCAAAGTCGCTTCCTTTGTCTCTATGTCCCTTCATATGCTTAAATCTTTAAAACTACGCAACGGATTTTCATGCGGTTTTTTTTAATACCTAAAGTGATTGAAGAGGAAGGTTTATATGTATATTTATACCCGTGCAAAGTCGGGGCGGGCAGCTAGAATATTATATACTGCAGCTATTAATCCAGGCAACACAGTTTGCAGCAGCTTCGCGTGTATTGCTATACATAAATATTCAGAGATCAGTTTCCATTTCGCGTGCGTAATCGGAAGCCCCACGATGCATCCGCTCGTAACACAAGCAAATAAACACTTAAATCCACAGGACATAAGAACTTCTTTCCTTATGACAAAGTTTCATAATGATTAATTCATTTCTTAATTACTGTTTAAAAAGGAAGTGGTAAAACGCGAAAAAAGCAAGTGAATGTGAGACCAATATGGGACGCGGCAGACGGTGACGATATCAACGGATACGGAACAGAATGACGAAGGCGAAATGCGTACTATGTTTTATTTTATCTCAAAGCAAACGTAGGTATAAAGCTAAGGCTTTCGGGTAAGGAATCTGTCAAAATTTATGTGTCTTGGTGCTATATCTCTAGGCTTTATACTAATCTATAGACCACAAAGAAAATATACTAGCCAGGTATATCTATTTTGCCTTTTTGAAGTCATCTGTATGAGTTCGTAATAATTCCGTACGGAAAATTCAAAACCAATTTCCAATGTATCAAATCCGAAGAAATTTAAGGTCTTTCACACTAGCCGGTAATTTTCTGTATGGGATTTGTGGGGATTTCCTATGGAGAAAATTCAATTCCGATTATTCGAAATGGAATTCCATAACGAGATTCCGAACGTATTTGAAGGACCTCAGCACATTGTTCGCTGATGAAATTAAACAAGAATAAAGTTGATTTTTTTCCCAGACGTCCACTAGTGTCACCCATGATAGTAACTATAAATGCCAAGTACATCTTGGCTGACGTAACTATATAGGTATTGCCTTTATTTACTTCTTTTTCATATTTATTTCATAGCAAAGACTTAAAGTTGGGCAGCCTTATGTGAAGGATGACTTTTGAACTGCCAAAATGGTATGTTATACAAACGTCTCTAGTATTAAAAAAAGAAATATAAATCACACAGACCATACATGTGATTCTTTGAACATATCTATACACCTAATTCTAAAATTTAGCACCTACCTACTCGAAACGCAACCACCAGGTACGGAAAGAAACTAAGCGGATTTGTCTTTTTTCTTATCTGTTTTAAATATCTACCTAAGTACCTAATTTTGCAAAATAAATGTCTAAGCCAATATGTACCTAATTACTTAAATACTAACATGAAGCTAGGTAGTAGGTATGTAAAGTAATATTTTCTCTATCCCTTGTTTGGGACATTGCGTACAGATGAGATTTTAGAATATTAAAGTTCAGATTCCTAAGTGATTAAATTTCGACCTCCAGACGTCCACTCGTCTCTTCAATAGTTTATATTTAAATTCAAAGTTTATGTAAGATTAAATTGAAATAGATTATAATGAATCATGGCCGGATGGTCTGTGTCCACCTTAATGACTTCGATTACTTTTATATGGAGCGCTTTTTTGGTTCATACCTACCTGTATGGTATCGCCAAAATTAATATCCTATACATAGATAAATATTATAATTCTAGAGTTTTATTGCTAAGACCTTTTTATTTTTAAAAATAACAGCGGTTATCATACAAAAAGAGGTAGGCAGGTAGGTACGATCTCTTATTTAAGATAGGTTTTAAATATTGGCCGATAGGAGAATTAAGTAACCACTAATCTTTAAACGTAGTTGGGGGAAATTGAAATAATATTTCTGGGTGGGTAGGTAGGTATCTATATAGGTAAGTCAATAAATTTACAGTTATAGTCCTCGAGTTGTAAGTAGGTACCTAGGTAGGTACCTATTTCTATGATCTGATACAGATTGTTAAGTGCTCATTGATGCATAAGCTACGAATTGTCAAGTCACTCATCAGCATTTCGCTACTCTGTGGTCTCACGTTTGTTAGGTACCTACCTACCTACCTACCTATTCAAAATATTCTATTAGACTCCAGAACTTCAGAACCCAATGCAAAAGCTTTGAGCTTTAGCTTTGAATAAAATGTATTTACAATTATTGCAAAAAAACAGGATGTCAGAAGTCAGAACAGTCAGATGTTAAACACCAGGCTTTGTCTGACTGATCAGTATGCTGCTATAGATATATACCTAATTAATCAGGTACGTACTTAATATTAATTTAATAAATTTACCATCGTAATTTTTACAGTATGATATAATTACCTAATTCTCAAATATAAAAGAATAGTCAACTGTTAGGTAGGTAGGTACCTAATTGGTAATACCACACCCTTACAAATTCTGAGATAGGTATGTATTTAATTCAAAAGAAACGAATGTCAAGTGTAATAACATAAATAATGTTTAGATAAATTATACTATAAAGAAATCATATTGGTAATTTTAGCCTTAAATAAAGTTTGTATAGGTAAGTACCTACCAGTTAAGTCTGGTGAAATAGGCAAAGCATAAATAATTGTTAAACACGTATCCCATGTACCTACCCACATGTATCCTATTTATATACAAATAAAAGGAATATTACTATTCAGATCTTGTTCTGGGAGAAATAACTTACAGACAAAGAAATCGGACTAAAATAAATATATTTTAATAGGTATATCAATACAAACAGTTGACGAAAAACAGAAAATCTAATAAGCAGCTGATAAACAAATAAGTAAATAAAGTATCAGAAATAGCATTTTTTTAAATATGAACATACATTTTAGTTATGTTAATAAAAAATAATAAGTAAAACTCTAAAATAGATTCAGTAGGTAGGTACATGCATCTTATACCTATTTAATATCCAGTTCATAAATAAAGTATATTTATCTGCAATTCCACATTTCGTTCTAATATTTATTTGTTAACTAGTACATTCAACTATTATTTAACCTAAGCTACTGAATGTTAAATCGCTGCATTCATAAACATAATGTTACTAACCAACGAGAGTACTAAAGAAACGCAAATCACAGTTAATATTCAAATAACAACAAACCTATTGAAGACGCTGACGATCACCATATTTGGCATCCAGAAACACTACAAAATCCATACACGTTATTCAACAGTCATTATCATACACAGATATCACAAATAGTCACTATCAAAAATATTTCGAAACGCGATATCAGTGACACTGTTCGACAAGCGGCACAACCACCCTCGATCGTTTACATGCGGCAACTGAAATCAAAATTTTGAACTCGGCTCAGCGCCTGAGTCGCGACGAGAGCATCAATGCTCAATGCTGATTGGTTGAAGGACACCCGCTAGCTGCGCACACGCCGCGACGGATGCAAGAATGACGGATGCAATTCAATGAACGCACCTTATTGAAGCACGGCAACGTTATACAATAATAATTAAATAATCTAATTTATTAAAACAGTTAACTGAGTTAATTAGAGACTTATAAAATAGAGCTTAGTTAAGTTAATACCTAGATTAATTAATGTCAATTAATTGTTGGAGCCTATATGTACGTCCCTAATTAGCTCAAGTCTCAGCAAATATTAAAACTACCATAACAACTACCTAGGTAACTAGGTAGCTAGGTTTTACGGGGCTAATTTGACACGTCGCACATAGATATCAAAGATGTTAATGGTACGTTGCCAACCTGAATCTATAGCCGATTTATAGTATACGTATGTATAGGCTGCTGTTCCTTGCGTGAGGAAACCATTTTTCTGAGCTCTAATATCAGGAGCACTGACGTTTGTGTGTACGCAATAGGTAGGTAGACGTTGTCTCGTATCAAAATTTCCTTGGTCACACTCAGTCTATTCCTGTGTGTGTGTACTGTTGGCCTATAACATGCAGAAGATCCCAACACCAACATGAGGGTAAACGAACTAGAAACTTATTTTTAATAGGTACAAATATAACGCTCAAAAACTCTTAGCGAACCACGTCGTCTACATATAATTGATATCGTTGAGAAATGAGTCAGATTTGCAAAACCCATTTTTTAATACCAACCTTCTAGCTGATACTGTTCTTGTTCTTTAGTTCTTCCTCCAACGTTCAACTGTTTAAAAAGCAGTTTATGACCTTCTCCAAGGTCATAATATATAGTTAAATGGTATAACTCAATAAAATTAGCACCGCTATTTTGACGTTGAAACGGAGCATATTATCCATTCCTACTATAACACTTTCGTATATTTCTAATTCGTTGGTACTTATAAATTTATAAAAACTATCATAATAGTCTTTTGGAGGTTGATTTTCGTAAAATGTTTAAATCGAAATCTTTAGCTATATGCATATCAAAATTCAGACTAACAGACTGACATTCGCATTTATAATATTTGGATATTAGTATGAATTCATAAACATAAATAATATATTACTTTCAGCCGTCGCATAACGTGTGAACGGATGAAACAATTTCGAAAAAAAACTTTTACCGGAACAATATAAAATGTATTCAATAATATTCATAGTTAAGACAGGACAACTGTTGGGTCAGCTACTTCAAATACACAAACGTCGACACATTCCAGTCACTTGCAAATTGTGATTGATATAAATTTATTAGGCTTTGTCCAGACAGGTACAGTAATTTTAACGCAGTTAGAGCTACCTACAGTCCTGAGCAAATCATGATTGACATATTATTTATACCAATAAAATCAAAATAATACTTGGGTGTGAATACCGTGTTGGTGTTAGAGTTTGACAATCTTATTAAAAGACTTAGGTCATAGACTAACGGCCAATATCTATAACCTATCTAAAATAAGAGATCGCTCTATTTCAGATCAGTTGCCAGGTAACTGCTATGATTTTTCAATAATTACAAAAAATATCTTACCAACAACACTCTAGAACAGTGGTTCCCAAAGTTGTTTGGGAAACGACCCATCTAAAAAAAGTTCTCAAGCTCGTGACCCACCTCTAGAACATTTAACTGTTTCCAATATGAATAAATTACTAAATTTAAACTCATTTTTTATAATTTTAATTATTTATTTATTTCATTAAATCTTAATTAAATAACTACATCAAAATTAGAAGAATCAAATTGTTTTTTTATGTTTCGGCAATAAAGTTTTGAGTTTTGACATCTACTTCAACTTCAGTTACGTTTGATACGTCTGAGTTTAATACGTCCATTTTATTTTGGTATTTATTTTTAATCTTCACCTTATTAGCAAAGTCCTGCCTTACATAGGTATAAGTTAGTAAAAGGAAGGCTGACTTTGATAGCAGGCCGGTTTAACTCTTTGCAATAGAAACTAAGGAGCCTGCTCTGGCGATTTTCATGCTAATGAGGTATGAAACAAATGCAACATTTTCATTAATATGAATGAAATGACGAACAATGTGTTTTAGACTTCATTTAGAACAATTAAAAAAATACTGGTTTTTTTATAAAATTGGAATGCTATGTTTCCTTATGACGTGTCAGCTTACTTGGGCGCATACTTTTGTTCATATAATCATCCTAAATCTATGCTATATAATGATCAAGATCAAGGGAATCCTAGTTTAAGATATTCCGAGTCATAATATTTTCTCACAACTTTAAGACGTTTCGTGTTATGCGAACTCATCATAGACCTCTAAAACTCATTGACGGTATTTGAAAGTCGCAATCATTGTTACTTTTGCCACTTAAAATATCATCTGTATTTTTAATTAGAGACTGTTTTCGAAATCACCTGTTGGCTCCATAGGGTGGTGTGTTATTTTACAGGCAGGGCCCACTAAATATCCTTTTGCGACCCACCAGTGGGTCGCGACCCATAGTTTGGGAAACACTGCTCTAGAAGTTATATCTTTATCTGTAGATAGGTTATTAACACAAGTCGTAAAAGTATAAGGTTCAACCTGCTTAAAGTCTTTACACTATGATAAAGATTATAATATAAAATTATCTTTACTTTAGATTTTGTTTATTATTAAGACCGTAACAGTCATATTAATAAACAAAGTCTAATACTCCAAGGTTCAACCTGGTATTAAAGTTCTTATTACACTTATACAGACTGTATTTACCAACTTACTTTTAATCTTAATTTATTGTTTGTTTCTTAATAAGTAACTTAGAATATAGGACAATTGCTAGGTACATACCAGCTAGCATGAGGCGAGCATAGGTATTTTTTTCACTATCACAGTGGAGATCACGAGATGGTATAGTTTCCTACATTCTTTGCGAACTAGATTCTTACACCTAGTATAATAATCCAGAAATCTAATATAAAATAATTACGGAATATATTTTAGTGACTTTCTTGCCTCCCTTACTCCTTAGTGAGATGTCATGAGATTTGAGGAGACCTCCTCACTGGAAATTGAACATGATTCGAAGTCAACTTGCACAACAGGCATCATGACTACTGGACTACTGGACAGCGACACAACTGTAACATTTATGGTGTGTATAGTCCCCGGTTGTCTCTGATCATCAGGAGACAGGTGTACTTGTTCGCTGAATTATCACATAAAAATTCAACAACTAAACTATGGCTCTGTGATCTCAAACTTTTAAAACCCAGCTTAAAATGTTTACAGATATTTTAAATTCGAAAGTTTGTGAGTATGTATGTATAAGTGTTTGTTACTATTTCACGGTCGAATGGCTGAACGGATTTGTCCGAAATTTGGAAAACAGATAGAATGTGACCTAGATTAACATATAGGCTACTTTTAATCCCGATCGCACGAAGTATTCCTACTTCCTGTTAAAACGCGGAGGAAGCTTTTCCCCCCCGTGTTGGTCCGGCTCCTTTGCAGAATAGACCATCTGCCTTTCTGCCAGGCATTCCTGCCGCCATAACGTCATGACGTGTTCCGGTTCGGAGTGTATGGCTAGTAAACTTACTTTTGCTCGATGCCTAACACCCCGGCCTCAGGTTGGCAACGCACCTTTACCACCTTTGGTGTCTCTAGGCGGCGGGAATTTCTAACCATCAGGACATCCGTCTGCTTGTTTGCCTTCCAATATCATAAAAAAAGAAGAATCTGCAGGCAACAGCTAGTAACAACTAAAATGAAATATTGTTCTGACAAATAGTTCTCCGTTGTTATTTAAGGCCCTCCAGGAATATATTCCAACAGTTCACAGGGGCATCATTCGTAGTATTAGTCACCTTTGCTAAAGCTACATGCCTCTTTACTCAGTTTCGCGACGCATACTAATGCTCCCTGTAATTAGGGTTACAAGACGCAAGAATTTTCCCAAAGTAAATGGAATTTCGTCGTTGTTTATACCAAAATATTCTTGAGGTCGGAAGAAACTGACAAAGTTGAATACTTTTTCTCTTTTCCTTCTTTTAGTATCATTAGTTTTCATTTTTAGCAAGTTAGTACCAAAAAATGTACAAAAATAAGTCTTAATCACCAAAAACAAATAGACTGCTAGGTGGAAAACTCGAAGCACGCTCTTAAACAATTTTCTAATATTTTAAACTAAAAAATATTGGTTTCCATTGAGAATTAAAAGAAAAAGTTAAAGTTCAACAGGAAAAAAAAAAATTTGCAACCAAATTGTAGGTATAGTCTGTTAATGTTAAACGATATTTCAATTTTATCAAAATTTGCCGGGTCAGCTAGTATTCAAAACAATAACTGTAATTTTTAAATAAAAACGTAAAAGTTTTGGCTATAAGCTTGCTAAAACATAGGTATATTTTATTACAATCACAGTAGGTTTGGAAGCGATGGTAGTTGACAGTAGATAGGGTTAAACTTAATTATATTTTTAAAATGTTTGTTAATAAATAATTAAACTGCTTATAAATATAAATAGTTGACTTAAAAGTTAAAGTATATGTAATTCGACTTTTTTTATATAAAATATTGAAATATTTGCACACCAAAATATGGTAGAATATGTTGATATACTTAAATATTGTTGTAACATGATATTAACACGCATATTCCGCAAACAAATAAGTTTCATTTCATTTTATTACAAGTTATTCAGGTGGCTTCTGTCAATAAGAAAAAAAAAATCAACTAGATATTAATGACGATTTCCCGCCACGATAGTTACACTAGTTAAGCAAATTTAACAATAACATTATACATCTGTTACATTGGATTTCTGCAAATTAACGTCTAATTCAATTAAGTATA
>NJDC01003210.1:19307-31529 GCA_002245475.1 Calephelis virginiensis
TTTTGGTAACCTGTTTTTTATGTTTATATTTTTAATATTATTTTTTTATGTTAAATGTATAAACGTAGGAAATAAGAGATAGTGAAAATAAATGATAATAATAATAACATTTATTTGCTCAAATAGGGTAATGAGGATCTTAGATATAAAACAAGTTCTTAATCCTATTTTACCAAAAAATTGGCATGCAATTATTTTGAACCACTCATACTGTTCATTATAAGGAACTGTATATAAAAGTATTTCATCGTTAAATTAAAATTTCCAAGTTCAAATTAGTTACATTTACTAGCATATTCAAGTCATGATTAAAATATTTAATTCCAATTGTAATAAAATAATAATAAATAATGTCCAATATAATAGTCACTAAAAATATTTTCAATTAAATAAATGTAAATTTATTTAACAAAATAAAATTAAATATACTCTATAGCTCAGGTGACCATTCGACTTGCTCGTTTGTCTTCACTTCTATGAAAAAAAAATGATTCACTTTACTATCGCGTTTACGTTTAATAATCTAAATGTATGGAGTTACTGTGAGCGCCTCTAGCGAATAGTCGAAACAACTATATTATTTGGATTGTTCCCAGCTGCCCCCACTTTGAACGCCACCGGTGGCAATTGGGAATTTACATTCCCAGTTTCCACCGATGGCGTTCATTGTAGGGGAACTAGGAAAACTCCAATTATTCCTTACAATTGGATCGTCCAAACGCAAACGAGGTAGTAAATTCGTGCGGAACTCACACTCAGCATAGTTGAGCTGAACTGTGCCCCGGACGTCCGCGCCGGTTCACAGCTCCGGTTCGAATTCGTGACTCATAAGCTATATGGTTATTATTGAATGTCGTTTTTATGCAATTTGGAATCTGATATGTCGTTTATGTACTTTTGAACACTTTACCTAGCAGGTTATTCAGATTTAGTTCCAAAAAATTTTACTAAAACCAAAACAAAAAAGGTAACAATTCGCTATTACTGTGTTCAAAAGTACCTAAAATGATATATTCAATTAAAATTTTCGATTTGATTCGAGATCAAAAAGTAACCCCACTGACACAAAATATGCACTACTGATCTACGATTGACGCGTTTTGTTTGAGTTACTCACGTCTATACTCACACAGAACTCACGGTGCGGTTTTTACCCGCGCCCTCGGCGGTTGCGGGCCCGCAGGTTCTGCAGAATAAAGATTTATATATATAAAAAAAAAGAGTACAATTCACGACACGTTTCACGCCAGCAGCGCCCGCGGTTGTCTGCGGTTCTCGCGAAAGCCACCGTCCCGCGCCGCGCGCCGCCGCGGGACGTCGCTAGTTCCTAGTTTCCTCAAAGTCGATCGGGATAAAAAGTATCCTATATCTATCTCCTGGTTCTCTACGTCCCCGTTAACTTTTAGCAAAATCGCTTCAGCCTTTTTTAAGCTATAAATAATGTAACTATCACAACTTTCTTTTACATATATAGGTAGAGATGACAGAAAACAATTACATGGTTCTCCCGTGATAAAAGATATCCATAGCCTTTAGATACCAGAGATGTTGGCAGTGTTACTGTCCTGTGGCCAAGGTTGTCGTTTTCCACTTTGGGGATAAGGTAGCCCGTAAACTTAAGTATGCTCGTAGCCTTGCATTCCAATTTCAAGTTGGCAAGGCGCCATTACCACCTTTGGTGTCTTTAGGTGGCATGAATTTCTTACCATCAGAAATGAGCCTAGGCCTGTAGGCCTTTTGCGAAATTCTGCCGGCTACCCTACCAACCAGACCGGAACATGGCACTGTCATTGTCATGACAGTAAGATAACCTCCGCCTTAGCTAAACCATAATAAGGGCTATCGCCTTTGTGGTCTAGCAGTCCGGCGTCGGACTTGTCTTCTTGAGGTCCCGGGTTTGAAAAATTAGAAAGTGTATATTTTCAATTTTCTAATAAAGATAACGTTGCACGGGATTGGATATGTGCATGGGCAGCGATAGGCTTGCCACCTGTCACATTGGCGGATTTAGATTCTTTGGCTAGTCGTGGGTGCCCTGGTTGTGCATCTGCCTACTTCTTCGAGATTATGGACGTAAATATACTTTTCTTTTTTATATATAATAAGGGCTCGTCTATTAAGAGCCGTCATTTAGGAAGTGAAGAAGAACGTGCAAGCGTTCCTCATGCAAACTTTCCGTCCAGGACGAGGCCCAAGTACTTCACTTTGGCCCCAACCCGGACCGGGACCCCTTCCAGTACCACCCGCGTACCTGGAGGGCCCCCCCGAGGCCCATGCAACAGGAGGGCCTCATTTTTGGAGAGGTTCACCTCCAGACCCAGGGAGCGTATGCGGCCGACGACGAGGGTTGTCCCCACCTACGCCAACCTCAACGTCTCACCCAGGTCCCTCCTTCTTTCTACCATCAGTGTGTTGTCAGCGTAGCACGCTACCCATAGGTTGAGCGAGCCGCGGAGGACCCAGTCGTAGCCGATGTGCCACAGGAATGGCGCCAGAGCGGGCCCCAGTGGGACACCGTAGGTGACGCGGCGGCTTATGATGCCGTCACGTACTTCCACCAGGACCTCTTATTCGGCCAACAGCTCCCGCAGATACAGGGGTACCCAATGGTAGCGGAGCGCCACCAGTATTGTTCCGTGCGGGAGGCTGTTGAAGGCATTGGCGATGTCGAGAGAGACTGCCAACGCCTTGTCGCCTTCGCGAACCGACTCCTGAGTCCAAGCCTTGAGCCAGAGCAGAGCTTCTAGACAGGAACGCCCAGCCCTGAACCCGTACTGTGCCTCCGATACGCCTGGCGCCGCGTACAGGCGTACCCTGTACGCTGTACGATACTGTGTCACCACCACGCGTTCGAGCAGCTTCTCGACGTCGTCCAGCAGGACGACGGGCCTGTATCCTGAAGGAGAATCAGCTGGGCGATTCTCTTTCCTCAGGAGGCACAGTCGTCCTTCCTTCCACGAGCAGATTTGAACCTAGTTTATCCTTCTCCAAGCTGTTATTAGAGTAAAACATCTTTTATAAAAAAAAATAGTATATAATTTTGTTTATCTTATAACAAAATTAATTTATAGTCACATTAAAAATATATTTCTCAAAAACCCTGGATAATCGATTTTTTAAAAGCTGTTTTTTTCTTAATATTACGGTTTTTTGCAAACAATCCTATATCAACGTGATCGTAATAAAACAGCCATATGTTGATATGTTTTTTTTTTCCATTATCTAATCCCGTGCAAGTAACTGAAATCGATTTTCAAACCAACATCTAAACATTCTGTACGTACATACTTTTAATCAGGACATTTTTTTCTTATTATCGTAATATAAAGAAATGCTTATGTATTGCAACGTGTTATCGAAAATAGACCATAAATATTTCCAGATTTTCAAATATACGGTAGTGCAATATTAGAAACCGCCTCCTCGATATAAGTAAAATTGATATGAGACAGCTGTTAGCGAAATGACACATATACAATTTTGACGTAGGTACTTTATATTTAGGGAAGATGAAAGTTTGCCCAACATTTATATAAGAAAATAAAATAATTAAGTTTGCTATATTTTTTATTCACCTAAACCATATGACACTATTTGCTTTAAATCTGAATGCCTTTAGTCTTCTTTCTTTAGGTTTTGGCCTTCACGTTAGTATTTTGCCATTAGTCAAGTAGAAATTCGAATCAAATTTGATATCAATTTTAATCAATCGTAATTAATCATCAGTTATAAGTCATCAGTAAGTCATGTCAGGCTCTTGGGTAAAGCGGTGGCCTCATTACTCCAGCTCATGTAATAAGATTTGGCGGCAACGAGGAAATACACGATACGCTAATTGCTTCATGATCATTTTATTTGTGCACTTTCACTGAACAAAATTGTACAAAATGCCACCAAAATTGACTAATTTCACTCAATATCAACACGAAATTCAATAATTATGAAAAAACTTCGACCATCTTTTCTCTCGATGGAGCCAAAACTCGTGCCTTAAGTCTTACTTTCAACTTAAACGGGTTATACTATTGACCTCTAAAGGTTATATCTATCTGTCAAATGTCATGTGTCACTTAAGCTAAACTTCATACAAAATTCGGGTTTGCATATGGGTTTGCTATGTATCTATGGAAGTCCCGCCTCTTATTACGTAGTATTTATATACTCTTTGGGAGGTGATAAATGTTAATTCTTTTTTTAAGTTTCTTGTCCTGTTCCCTGAATAGAATAGACAATTTTAGATTAGACTGGCAGCTTGTTTGAAGCAGGCATAGGCAAAGTCGCAGCTAGTTTTTCGTATAGAAGGGGGGCAGATAAAGAAATGCTTATGTATGTATGAAATTTTTTAATCGTGATTCTTAACATACAAGTATATAACATAAGTAACTAGTAACAATACAGATGAAGTAATAATGAATAGTATATTAATAGTAGCTTGTATATTTATTAAACATTATGCACGCTTCAAATTTTATAAACTTTTCTTTTTCCATTTCTCCTTTTTAGTGGACAATTTTTTTGTCCGGTTGGTAACGGTTTTCGGACATTAGGCAAGTTGCAATAAATGCTCTCCTAAAGAAGGCCAGCTGCCACCGTTTAGAAGAGCCTCTCAAAATCTCTCACTGAAAATCGTGAAAAAATGTACATTTTCTCAATTTTTTATTTAAGATTCTAACGATTTTATGAGAAAAGCAAATTTGTAACGTACTGAAATGTATGAGATTTTATCAAGAAACCTTTATTTTCCACTAATTTGTGTAACAAGAAACGGTTCATCATACCAACGAATTCGACTCGGCGTCGACCACCAACGGGCGACGAAATTTCAAGCAGTGTTTCCTTGTTAACCCTCATTGTTATCATGTCAGTTTTTTTTTGTTTAGCTGACAAACAATTCCAGAATTTATATGACTGCGTGTGTTAATTATAAAAAAATGTATTGACTTCTTACTAGATTTACACTCCCGACTTGTGTCTCGTCTCACTTTTCTTTTTGAACCTCGCCTTACTCCTCGCCTCGCTCCTCACCTCGTTCCTCGCCTCGCTTCTCGCCTCGCTCCTCGCCACGCTTCTCGCCTCGCTCCTCGCCTGGCCCCTCGCTCGCTCTTTGCCTCGTTCCTTGTCTCGCTCATCGCCTTGCGACTCGTACTCGAGTGTCAATGTAACCGAAGATACATGTCTTGAGCCGTCTTTGAATCAAAGTACGAATATATTCACAATTTTAATTTAAAAAATATTAAGTAAGTAAACTTTATTTCATTTATTTATATCTTAGTTTTTAGATAACAAACAAGCAGGTGAAATATTGTTATTTCCCGTGTCGGTCCGGGCTCCTTTTCAGAATAAACCATCTGCCCTCCTGCCAGGCAGCTCGTAAAATGCGAGCATAGACTGACCGTCACTTACACCGTTACATCCTACTAGGTGATAGAGTTTCGCAGCGACTCGACCGGATTGGTACCATCGCCTTACCTATTCCTGCCGGCTGCCGCCATAACGTTCAATGCTTGCCGTTGACGTATTCCGGTTTTAAGGGTAAGGTAGCCGGTAAACTTACTTTTGCTCGAGGCTTAATATCCGGGCCTCAGTTTGACAACGCAGCATTACCACTTTAGTGTCTCTTACCACCATTAAATCCACAAACACATAGAGGATTACATATATAATAACATAGAAATTTGTCCACCTGTGAGAAGCTGGGACGTGCTGCTAGTGTCACGTAAAGTAAAGAAGAATCTATTTTTATAATTTATCATAAAGTCGTGTCAGTTACACTATTTATAATTCAAAAACGGCTAAACCTATTTGGCTAAAAATGGTCAAGAAAGTTACTTAGAACCAGGAAAAGGATATTGGGTATATTAATTCATACCGTTTAAAAACGAGAAATCTAGGAAACAACACTTTACTTATTCTTATACAAAAGAACGGGTAGAACTAAATTTGCCGGAACAGCTACTTAGATAATATATAAAAGGAAGTCGCGTTATACTACTTATAATACACTATTTATAACTCTCCAGAACGGTACTCACTAAATTGATAGGGAGATTGATAGCTTAGAACCAGGAGAAGGACATAGAACACTTTTTATCCCGTTCAACCACGAGGAAACTAGGAAAAACATTTTAATTTTTCCCTCACAAACTGAACGAGTGGAATGAAATTTACCGGATAAGCTAGTAAATTATAAAAATGTACTGAAATGTACACAAAATATATACAAAGAAACATCGATTTCCCATTTGTAGAAACGGTCCATCATACCAAAGAATTCGTTTCTTCGTCAATTACGAATGGACGTAGATTTCAGGCTGTGTTTTGTTGTTAAGCCCATGTACCATTGTTAAAGCATATTCACGCCCATATCCCAAGAAGGTAGGCAGAGGCACAACCAGGACACCCACGACTAGCTGAAGGCACTAAGTCCCACAATGTCATAGGTGACAAGCCTATCGCCAACCGGGCACACATCCAATTCCGAGCAACATTTTTTTTATTAGAACATTGGAAAAACCAAATTTTCTTTTTGTTGGGCGACCCGGGAATCAAACCCGGGACCTCATGCAGTCAAGTCCAACACCTGAACCGCTAGACCACAGAGGCGGAGAACATTGTTATATGGCAGCTTTTCTGTTTTGCTGACAAATTATTTTATGAATCGCGTGAGCTTCATTTTGTTTGAAGTTTATTATGCCATAAAACCATTATGATAAACAGATTTGGAAAATTTCATTGTTCATATATAACGATATGAAGTAGTGAATATATCCGAACTAATTACCTTACCATTCGTTATTAATATGTGGCCTTACGATTCCAAGTATTTGAGGTTTATTATCAACACTTGCTTCCGCTCTACGTCAAAACCTTCCTTTAATTTTAAATCGGCCGAAAAAACCGAGGGTTGTCAATTCGACACATATGTTTATATTTTACTATCAGCCCGCCCCTACTTCGCACGGGTTTAAAATATACATATAAACCTTTCTCTTCAATAACTTTTTCTAAAAAACCGCATCAAAATTCGTTGCACACCTGTCTAGTTTTAAAGATCTAAGCATTTCCCACCCATAACATTGTAGACTTAGTGTCATCGGCTCAACATGGGTGCCTTGGTTATACCCCTGCCAAACCTTTCGGGGACACAAACGTAAAGATAATGTTTCTTAACTCTACGGATATTGAAGAAAGAAATAAAAAAAAACATTAAAATATTTTACAAAAAATTCAATTGCAAATAAAAAAAAGCGATAAATAGGAAAGTTTATGTTTATTAACTGCCCCTGGCAATTGAATCTATTTTTTATTGGCTGAGTAAACGCGTAACAAACACAAAATATATACCGACACTTTTGTTGAAATATGCTGAAAATTCATAAAAATCACTAGCATCGTGAGAAAAATCTATTTATGTAATACTAGCTGTCCCGGCCAACTTCGTTCCACCCGTTCAGTTTGTATGGGAAAACAAAGAAATATTTTTCCCATTTTCCCTGCAATTTCTCCAATTTTTTGTTCTTACCTTCTTCTGACAATAACTAACGCAACAAAAAAGAATCATCCAAATCGCTTGCAAATTATGCGCTTACCAACACATTTAGCAATTCATTTTTATAAATATTATAAGATATATCAGTTTCATTCATATACTAGCAGTGTCTCAGCAATATCATATCATTAATATCTTTACATTTAATTATAGTACAAATAACCAGGACAAACAGCTCTCCAAGCTTATGGCAGGCACATTGAAGCGTAGATCATTTGGTAATAAACCGATTGTAATCAAACGAAGTGGTTGGTTACTAGAGCGAAAATAATGCGGTGATATCTCAGATTACAACTAGGTCACAATCTCTAAATGTGTCTGGAATACAATGATCTCGGATAACCACAATAATGGGATTATTTACCCCTTCAGAAATAGTGACTAACATTTATAACAAACATAATTTCACAAGGTAGATGTAAATAAATAAATGTTGGTATAGGGAGGTTTTTACATCTTAACCAGACTATAAGCCACTGGTGTGATATTTAATTATAAATGAACTATTTCAAAATCGTGACCTGTCTTCCCAAAAATAACATCAGTATCTATTAGACATTTACCGATTAATCGCGTAACAAATATATGAAAAACATGCAATTGAGTAGATAACCCCTCGATTTGTTATCGGTTAATAAAATGCTGGCGTAAGTTAGTTTGCATAATATATGTGAATGATGTATAAATACGCATAAGAGCATTTAGTAAATATAAATATTGATAGCCTCCAAGTCTTCTTATCACGTGGCGTATTTATTTACGTATTGTTTTTGATAAGATATTTTTCAGGAATAAATATTGTTTGTTGGAATTCGTTTTTCCAATTTCCTGATAAAAAAATGTTGCTCGGGATATCCATGTGCCGGTTGGCGATAGGTTTGCCACCTATCACATTGTGGGACTAAGTGTTTTCGGCTAATCGTGAGTTCCATTGTTTTGCCTCTGCCAACCTCTTCGGGGATATGGGCGTGAAAACACTGTTACTATTTAGACTTATTACCCGACTTCAAAAAGAGGAGGTGCTTAATTCGACTACATGTTTTTTGGATGTTTATTATGCGATTACGCGATTACTCGGTCAATTAGGTATTTAAAACTCGGTGCGGTTATAAAAACTGCGAGGCCGAAAAACCGATTCTCATGATCCCCAGGTAATTCCATATTAATTTGATCATGATTCGACGAGTGATTTTTAAGATATATTAATACGTGATGCCAAAACTTGGTCCAAAGTTTCTACGAAAATTGCGCCGACGGACGAGCATGAGCTTCTAGTTTAAGTGTAGGAGAAGTGCAGAACGCTAATATTATTCAATAATTAAATCAATAATAAAATAATAAACGATCGGGTGGTAGACTTATTATTGTATAGACGCGTCACAGGTGCCTCTTGTAGGTTTACGTGAAAGAAAGATAATTATTATATTATATTATATATATATAATTATTATTATAAATAAAACTTTACCCACACTGCCATGCATTTGTCACACACAAACAAATATATTAATGTTGACGATAAAAGATCACAGATGGCGCACTAACTTTTCATTAAGACGCTCTTATCGACAAGATATTAAAATATTAAAATGGTCGAATTTTTATTAAAATAAAAATTCGACCTCTAATTCGAATTTTAGTAAAAAATTGTATTGTGAAGTACTAGCTGTTGACCGCGGCGTTACCCGCGAGGTTATTAGTCGCGCGGGAACATTTTTACGGGATAAAAACGGGAATTGTCTTAATCCAAGTTACCCTCTATGTGCGTGCCAAATTTCATGAAAATCGGTTCAGCAGGATAACTTAAAAAGTCTAGTACGATGCTGATAAATTTAAGTAGGACAATCTCGAAATCATTTGCTGCCTTTCGCAAAAGATATCAAAGCACAACGTGATACCCAATGAAACAGCTGTTATAATTATTTGCCTAGTATCCAACCTTGATTCCCGATTCCCGGGTTGGGGAAATTAAAAACTAGGAAAATTTATATTTTCATATTTCTTATAATAACGTTGCCTGGAATTGGTTACGTGCCCGGTTAGCGACCGTCACAAACACAGTGATATCCTACTAGGTGGTAGAGTATCGCAGAAACTCGCCTGGATTGGTACCACCGACTTACCTATTCCTGCCATGAGGTCAGTGCCAGCCGTTGACGTGTTCCGGTTCGGAGGGTAAAGTAGCCGGTAAACTTACTTTTCGAGGTCTAGCATCTCGACCTCAGGTTGGCAACGCACCATTACCACCTATGCTGGCTCTAGGCAGCGTGAATTTCTTACCATAAGGAAATCCGTCTGCTTGTTTGCCTTCCAATATCATTAAAAAAAAGTTTGTAAGTATTATGCTTTCGAAGGTGAGCTCATGAATAAAAGGTGTAGGTGTGTAGAGTACAGTATCAAAGGCAAGCCCTTCAGCCCTTTCTGACTATTCTCATGAGTGCGGGTCATTAACTTATGACATTTGTGGAAAACTATTAACTAGATACAATAGTCACTATTGTCTAGTCGTTGTTGCCTCGTTGGTCGAGTGGCTAGCGTACTCGCCTATCGACATCCACGAACTGCGAGGCTTGGGTTCGATTCCCGACGGGGGCAGGCATTTGCGTGATAAACATTTAGATGTCTGCATTTCCGGGTCTGGGTGTTTATTAAATGTATTCTGGTATCTGTTTAAGTATTTCTATGTATTAGTATCGTTGGCTAACACCCATAACACAAGCGTATAATTTCCTTACTTTGGGGTTAGATTCAATTTGTGTAACTTGTCCAGGGATATTTATTTATTTATTTTTAAAAAACAAGAGTTTCATGGTTCCATACCTTAAGGAAGAAACCCAAAAAAAAATTACACCCTATTGGAATAATATAAATGTCAAAGTTTGTATGTTTGTTTGTTATTGAAACTGTTGAACCGATTTTCATGAAATTTGGCACACACAGAGGGTAACTTGGGTTAACACATAGGATGGTTTTTATTTCGAAACAACGTTCCTGTGGATCACGCGGGCAACGCCGCGGGCAACATCTTGTCGTATTAATATTATAAATGCGAGAGTTTGTGAGTATGTATGTATGGATGTTTGTTACTCTTTCACTCCTGAATGGCTCAACGGGTTTGTCTGAAATTTGGAACACAGATAGATTGTGACCTGGATTCACATAAAGGTTTCTTTTACTCCCGATCGTATAACGCGGGCGAAGCCGCAGGTAACAGCTAGTAATGTTGTAAATGCGAAAGTTTCTTTGTGACTCCTTCACGCAAAACTGCGGAACCGATTTTCATGAAATTTGGCACACACATAGAGTGTAACTTGGATTAACACTTAGGATAGTTTTTGTAGCGAAAAATGTTGGTACCATTTACCACGTGGACAACGCCGCCTGCAATAACTAGTTACATAAACACATTTCGAATACATGTACTTTTCCATATTACTATTGACCTCATTAATCAAGGGTAAGCTACTAACGTCACCAAATATTTGTTGTTTAGGTTCGATATGTGACAGAGGCAGACGTTCGGTAAACATTGATATCTATCTATAATATAATCTATTGCAGCATCTACTGGACAGCGACGCACCTATAACATCTACGCTCTCTATAGGGTACGGTTGTCTTTTACCATCAGGAGAGCCGTGTGTTTGTTTGCTGATCTCTCACACATAAAAAATCAGTATTTGTTTGTTAGCTACTGACAGTTAGACTAAGAACTCACGAAGCGGTTTTAACCCGCGCCCGCGGCGCTTGCAGGCCTGCGGGCCTGCACTCTATGTGTGTGCGGGGTTCTGCAAAATGTAGATTTATATGCAAAAAGTAAGAGCACATTTCACAACGCGTTTTACACCAGCAGCGCCCGTGGTTGCCCACCCGTAGAATCTGACCAGTTTGCGACGTATGATTTCAACCATGATGGCTATGTGACCGCAAAAATTAGCGGTCTCGTACATTTTTAAATAAAACCGCATTTCTGCGACCGCCGCGAGTGCGGATAAAAACCGCTCCGTGAGTTCTTAGCCTTACAGTATTTAAAAAAAACTGTTTAAATGTCGCGTCACGTCGTCGCCTAGCCACTTAGGCCAATTTTAATAAACGAGCTACCAATTGATTTCTCTAAAAAATGATAATACATATACGTTAGATGCATTACGCAAATGGTTGACCAAATGCGAAATACTCGACTGTTTTGTCGCGGATTTCCAAAAAATATCTTTAAATGTTTCCTCATCGCCTCTATGGTCTAGCGGTCCAAGTGTCGGACTTGACTTTATGAGGTCACGGGTTTGAATCCCGAGTCGGTCAACATAAAATAAATGTGGTATTTCCAATTTTCTAATAAAAAAAATGTTGCTCGGGATTGGATATGTGCCCGGTTGGCGATAGGCTTGCCATCTATCACATTGTGAGACTTATTGTCTTCGACTTTGGTTGCCCTGTTTGTGTCTCTACCTACCTCTTTGGGATGAGGGCGTGAAGATACTTTTTTTTCAGGTGTCTTGCAGAGGCACAACCAAAGCAACCACGACTAGCCACGACTAGGCAGTGGAACAATCTCAGAAGTAAGCCCTTTTAAACATAAAATAAAATGATGGCAAAAATCGAAAAACATACATAAAAAAAGGATAGTAAAGTATCTTCACGCTTGAATCCACAAAGAGGTGGGCAGAGGCAGA
>NJDC01003210.1:41111-73163 GCA_002245475.1 Calephelis virginiensis
GCTAACCGGGCACATATTCAATCCCGAGCAACATTTTTTTTTATTAGAAAATTGGAAAAACCAAATTTTCTTTTTGTTGCCCGATCCGGGATTCGAACCTGGGAACTCATGCAGTCAACTCCAACACCTGAACCGCTAGACCACAGAGGCGATTAACTAAGGAATTGAAATGCTTTTATATGTTCGCTTTGAAATATGGCGAAGATTTTATTCTAAGCGACACCATTTTTCTAGAACATTCTCGACCCCATGCTGTCGAGATATTTTATTGTTTCCCGACCAGACCAATTTCACAATCAGGCGCCCCACTTGACTGTTAGCTAAATTGCTTGCAAATTATAGGCACGACTTTATTTTTAACTAGTCATACCCGCAGCTATTTTATTCAAAGCATTTTCTACTTCTTCATTTTTTGCTTAGTCAAGTTTATTTAACCCTCTGTGGTCTAGCGGTCTTGACTTTTTGAGGTCCCAGGTTCGATCGCCGGTACGGGTATCAAAAAAAACAGAAAATGATGGGCAAAGATAATTTTATTAAAATTGAAAATATATTTCAATTTTAATAAAATTATCTTTGCCCGGGATTGGATATGTGCCCGGTTGGCGATAGGCTTGCCACCTACCACATTGTGGGACTTAGTTTCTTCGGCTAGTCGTGGGTGCCCTGGTTGTGCTACTGTCTACCCTTTCGGGAATATGGGTATGTGTATGTGTGTTTATATGTATATTTAAGTAAATACTGTAATATTTGTATTTATGTATGTAGAATGACTATATTTATAGAATACGTATTTTTCGTGTAACATTTTGTTATACAAGTACTATGCTGAGTATTTTTCTTGGTATATATGTATTGTTTATGTATTTGATTATGCTACCTAAAATTATGTTGAAACTAGCTGCTACCTGCGGCTTCGCCCGCGTTTTCACAGAAACCCGGTGTGCGATCGGGATTAAAAATAGCCTATATGTTAATCCAGGTCGCAATCTATCTGTCTTCCAAATTTCAGACAAATCCGTTCAGCCATTCGAGCGTGAAAGAGTAACAAACATCCATACATCCATACATACAAACTTTCGCATTTATAATATTAATAGGATGTGTTTGCAAATGTAAAGTTATTGTTTTTTTTCCTCTTTGCACCCCATTCAATTATTTTTTCTAATAAAGTTAGGTTGACTGGTAGAGAATGCCATATAGCATTAAGTCCACCTTTGTACGAGTGCATGAATTTTAAATAAATAAATAATAAATAAAAGACTTACTTAAGTTTCATTATGTTGATTAGTCAATTTCGTAATATCGAGCTTCAAAGATGTTAAAATAGTCATGACTCGTGACTCATTCGTGTCATGGGTCAAGTTAATTTTGTTGTATCCTTACCCAAGTCCATCAAGTGAGTTTACTACACTTGTGCACTTTAGCTGAATCATACAAAATTTCATCAAGACTAATTCCCCTCAATATAACACGAAATTTAATAATTGCTAAACTGTATCCTTCTTTTCTTTCACTCCCAAAAACATTTATCAATACCATTTAGAACCCTTTTCGCACGGGTAAGCGTACTTCTATATTATTTTACAAATAAACCTTCCTTTTCATATCTATCTATTTCAAAAACCGCATCAAATTCCATTTTGCAGTGACAAAGATCTAAGCATTTATAGAGACAGACAGCGGAAAGTAACTTTGTTCCTTACTATGTAGTGACTAATAAATAAACCACGGAAAAAAAATTAGAAAAATAGTCCATCCGTTTAGGTGTGACGCGATGACAAACGGAAATGGGCATTCGTTTTTATACATAAGACTAGCCGACCCGTCAAACTTCATATCCCTTGACATTAACAAGTATGTACTATTTGTTTTGATTAAACCATTGTTTTTCACATTTTTCCTGCAGTTTTATTGTTTTCTTCATAAGAGCCTTCTCTTGACGATAACTAACACAGCAAAAAGTTAGCGAAATTGGTCTGTCTAAGGCTAATGGGGATTCATTTTTATATTTATAGGTTGTCCTGAAGGTAAGACATATTTTGCCCATGGGAAACAGGGACGGGTAGCTAGATTCCTTTAGGAAATGTAATTGACCGTCTGAGAACTCGATTACTTTTGTCTTTTTCCATTGTTTCAGACCCTCGGCGTATTTCCCAAAACGAGATCTTAACGTTTCGTTGGCCATCAACTTTTATCTCCTAATTGTTTAACTTTCCACTTTCGTAGAAATGTTCAATCTATGAAATTGTATTTCTTTTGTGTGGAAATAATAACATTTTAATTAAAATGTATTATGAAGTGCTATTTCATTTATTTATTTTTTGTTGTGTTTCGCTTCTGTGGTCTAGCGGTTCAGTTTTGCACTTGACTATATGAGGTTCCGGGTTAAAATCCCGGATCGGGCAACAAAAATAAAATTGGGTTTTTCCATTTTTCTAATTAAAAAAAATGTTGCTCGGGATTGGAAATGTGCCCGGTTGGCGATAGGCTTGCCACCTATCACATTGTGGGACTTAGTGTCTTCGGCTAGTCTTGGGTGCCCCAGTTGTGCCTTTGCCTTGAAGATGCTTTTTTTGTGCTCGTAACACGGGCTAAGAATAAGAGTCATGCTGCTTTTGTTTTATCTAACACTGTAGAGATCACATACCTATATATTCTCAACAAATATTTGCTGTTGTAAGATATGGTAATGTAAATAATATTTACTTGAATGAAAAGAAAAAACGAAAATATTGCACTTTTAATTTAGTGTAAATTGGTCGGTGGACTTGCATACGTTATCCAATGTCCCGTTATAGAGGTGACGGTTGTCTTTTGCCACCAAGACAGACACATGCATGCGATAACATACTGTGTTTTTTTTGTGGAGCATAACTAAATGTCAATGAAATAGAGACATGTAACGGCAAATTACTGTTATAAGTCAATAAAAAAGTTTAATTTAAAAATTATACATTGAATTGATATTTTTTTTTGTTACTGTATATTATCGCGATTACCTAACTACGCGTAGTAAAATTGCAACAACCGACTCCAACCATTTTATTGGGTAAGTACCACGTCACGATTTGATAATTCTTTTTCCGAAAGATAGCAAATGATCCCAAATAATTTTATCAACATCCTACAAGTTTTAGGATGATTTATTTTAGGATGGATTTTAGGATTTATTTATTTTAGGATTCTTGCTTTTAGGATGATTTATTTTGTATGTTAGTAGATGCATTTTTATATTTTTAAGAGCACCATTACATAGTATTCTGCTAAATCTTGTTCCATACTTAAGGGTTGCCTGGAAGAGATCGCTGACTTGGCGATAAGGCCGCCTTTGTGTATCTTATAATTTAAGTTTTATTTGATGTATTTGTAATTTTTCTGTATTTGGTGCACAATAAAGAATTATTGTATTGTATTGTAAGTTTTTGAGTTACACTTAATAAAAATGCACAAAGACTTAATACAAAAAAATAAGCATCATTAAGTATACCTTCCTCAAAAAACACTAGTCGGATCATGATAAAATTGTTATAAAAAATAATATAATTAAAAACCATATAAACCGTTTGGCTATTGACGGAGCAATTGCGTAACAAATATACAAAAAAATAAAACAAGAAGAATAGAAACTCTTTTGTGGAGTCGGTTAACAATATAGTTGCATATTACATTAAAGTGTCTAGAGTGTAAAGTATTATTAACATCATTACACAATGACAGAATAGAATTCAGTGAGACACTAATTTTAGCAAGTCACTATTAAATGACACTTTTACAAATGAAAACCTTTTTGTAACACTTGACGACACGTCAGTACACATTCTATATTTTAGTGCAAACAAAAGAAAATAAAATTATTATCATTAAAATTCACCATTCACCTTTTGTGCATCTCCCTTTATCACTGCCCACGTTTTATGTTAAAAATTGTGTACAATAAAGAATTAAATAAATAAAATTTTAAAGAAGTTGTTAGTTGCTACAGATATTGTAGCAAAGGTACCAACATATTATGTACTAGCAGTTTCACGGAGCTCCGCCTGCGTAACTTGGCTTTTACTGCACCGATTTTGATGAAACAAAGCCTATGTCACTCAGGAATAATGTAGCATTCTAAGGGTGAAAGAATTTTTGAAATCGGTCCAGTAGTATCGGAGACTATTCAGTTCATACAAACAATGAAAAAAATTAAACATTTCTCTTAGACGACGTGGTTTTAATAATATTTCAACGAATTAATTTTCTATCTAAATAATGTCCTGTTTCATTTTAAGTTCTTGAAATAATTATTAAGGAGTTGTTACTAAAATAATTAAGCATTACAACAAATTCTGCTAAACTAAATTTGCAATTAATATTTTAATAATATTTAAACATGTCAACTATTTACATCTTAATAATATTTTTTATTCTATTCCTAGTATCTTAGTGAAGCCACATGACACAAGAGAGTAACGTTTCCACAAAACATTTTCGTAAAATCTTTTAAATCCTCCAATTTGTGTTATGTTTTTTTAGAATGACCTTTCCCATATATTTTTAAAAGAATTTTGATTTTCGTTTGAAATGAATGCCTTAATATATGACACAAATAAACCCAGTAGGGTTACTCTTGAATCTCGATATCATGCGAATTGGAAATTGGAATCGAATATGTCACTTTAGGTACTTTTAAACACAGAATTAGGGGATTATTAACATTTAGTTACAAATAAATTCAACGAATAGGATAAAATAATTTACTATTTACTATTAACTTAATGGTAATAATTCGCTAGTATTGTGTTCAAGAGTACCTAAAATGACATATTCGATTCCAACTTCCAATAATGAATCGAGCTTCCAGAGTAACCCTACTGATCTCTTTATCAGCCAAAAATATTACGCTATCAAGTCATAGTACTGACTATTGCGACTTATCAAACGTTGAATAATGTTGCGTATACGCACTACGCTATTGTGTTTGAACTTTATCAGCAAAAAACATTCGATTCGGTCAGTGAAGCATTTACTATTTTCAATCCACAAGAAAGATATCACAACTTTGCCAATTACGATTTCTATTACCTATCTACAGATAGAGGTATTACAGTTTTATTGCTAAGATGTTTTTGCTAATACATAAAAACAAACAGTAGCCTGGCAACTGATCTTTTGTAGATCTATCATTCCTATAATCAAAGGACCGTAAAGTGTCAGTATAACCACTAGTGGTTTGCCTAAAAGTATTTTTTTTTTTTGGAATGACTAATGTGTTGTCAACCTCGCGGTTTTTACAACTTCACCGGGCTTTGTGGGCCGAGCAGAGTGCTCAGCCCGAGACATCATTATTTAGATGGATTGGACTGTTTGCCTAAAAGTAACGAAACGTTGGTCATAGTTACACTAATTGTTTAGAGTTAACAATCAAAAACGAACGACTGTAGTTAGATTTTGAATCATTCTTAAGTAAAACGAATCGTTTCTTGAATATAGGAACCGGGCATTAGTCGCGGTGTTCTTCTTTGAAAAACTAGATTATATACTCTTCGTTGAAACTAGATTACTCTACCAGATAGATCATTAGATCATCGTATCCGGAAAAAAAAGTATCTTCACGCCCGTACCTCCGAACAAGAAGACAAAGGTACTACCAGGACACCCACAAATAGCCAAAGACACTAAGTCCAACATTGTAATAGGTGGAAAGCCTGTCGCCAACCAGGCACACATCCAATCCCAGGCAACGTGGTTTTTATTACAAAAAAAAACTTATTGTCTTTGTTATCCGACCCGGGGATCGAACAAAGCATTTAATGCACTAAAGTCCAACACCAGACCGCTAAGCCACAGAGATGATTTTATCTATAATCTATATTAAGAATATGACTATTTCACATATCGCCTCTATGATCTAGTGGTCCGGCGTCAAACTTGACTTCTTGAGGTCTCGGGTTCGATTCCCGGGTCGGGCAATAAAAAAAATCAAAGACATATATTTTCAATTTTCTTATAAAATCAACGTTGCCCGGGATTGGATATGTGCCCGGTTGGCGATAGGCTTTCCACCTATCACATTGTGGGACTTAGTGTCTTCGGCTAGTCGTGGGTGCCCTGATTGAGCCTCTGTGTGAAGATACTTTACTTTACTATTTAAATATCAACATTGACCGAAATAACAACAGAGTACAATTACTAATTAACTGAGATTAATAGATCGCTAGACAAATTACACAATATCTAAATCCAAAGTAAGCAAACTTATGTAATGAGTGTTTGTCAACGTAACGTAACACATAGTCATACTTAAATAAATACAAATTTAAACCTAATATACAGATCCGAAAATACAAACAACTTGTTCAACACACCCATCGCGAATCGAACCTAAGCCTCACCGTTGGTTGGTGGGAATAATTATGTACGTCAACCCTAGAAGGGTCAAATATTTGATTGATATAAGTATCTAACGATTACATCAAAACAAAAAAACATGGAACAACAAAAACCTAATTTAACAAACGTATTAACGGATTATCCTTATCTAAAGTTTTTATCAAATATAGTTCTTTTGAATTACTTTTTTTGTTTATAAAATAGCGAATAAAATTCTGATTATGATTAGCAACAGTCACTTATACACACCCTTGATGTTTTATGGTGCATGGTGTCTTATGATTGGGATCTTAAAGCACGTGTATAAGTCCGCCAACTATTCTTCATTCCGGCCCGAAACACGATTGTGGCGAGCACTAGGGTATGGTGGCAAACAGAAACTGGTACGACTCCAGGAAAGCACAGCGCTCTACCATCCCGGAATGATGTTGGATGAATAAATTATTCTTCTCGTTTAGTTAAAGATTTTTTTCATGTTTAGGTTTTGGCCTTCACGTTAGTATTTTGCCATTGCTCAAATAGAAATTTGCGTCAAACTTTATATCAATTTTAATCGGTTATAATTAGTCATCAGTCATAAGTCGTCAGTAAGTCATGTCAGGCTCTTGGGTAAAGCGGTGGCCTCATTACTCAAGCTCGTGTAATGAGATTTGGCGGCAACGAGGAAAACACTATACGTTAATTTCTTCATGATTATTTCATTCGTGCAATTTCACTGTACAAAATTGTACAAAATGCCACCAGAATTGACTAATTTCATTCAATATCAACACGAAATTCAATAATTATAAAAAGACTTCGACCATCTTTTCTCTTGATGGCGCCAAAGCTTAGTTAAAGGTTTGGTCGTATGAATAGATTTTTATTCGTATTTTTGATACTAATATGTGGTAAGATCTACAATCGAAAGTTTTTTAGGAGTAAGACAAAAGACAAGCGACAAATGAGAAGATTATCATCAAAATAAAAATTAAAGAAAAGTATTTTCACGGCCATATCCCCGAAGAGGTAGGCAGAGGCAACCAGGACAACCACGACTAGCCGAAGATATTAAGTCCTACAATGTGATAGGTGGCATTCCTATCGCCAACCGGGCACATATCCTATCTAGAGCAACATTTATTTTTATTACAGAACTGGAAAAACCCAATTTTCTTTTTGTTGCCCATCCCGGGATTCGAACCCAGGACCTCATGTTGTCAAGTCCAACAACCGAACCGCTAGACCACGGAGGCGAAAAAAACATTAAAAATATCATGTCCAAAGGCAAAGGCATCATGAAGGATCTACATATTAAAGCTCAGTGTAACTGCAAAAACCGATTCCAACTATTTCATTTGGTACCTACCATGTCGTTATTTCTTTTTTCAAAACATAGCAAATGGTTCCGACATGGTCCCACATACATTTTATCAGCATCTTACAAATAGTTTATGAATTACACGTTAATGCCTATTGCGTCATACATTTTTCATTTATCTTGTTAGTCAATAAGTGAAAAAGTATGCATTACCAAATATAACTCAAAAACCACTAGTCGGATCATGATAAAACTAATATGGGACCACCTTAGAATAATGACCTATATTTCTAAAACCGAACCATCAAAATCAGTTGGCCATTGACGTAGGTAAGTAATCGATTACTGACATACAAAGAAAAATAAATTTTTTTTTTTCTTTTTATATCAGTAATCGATCGTCGTACTGTCGGATTGAGAATCTTTTTATTGACGTGAGAACGTCTTATAATTCGATGGAGCTGGATGCACGCACCAAAAAACATGACTCATGCGACGGTACCTCGCTCCGAGGCGTGCCATTTAAGGCTTGAAGTGCAAGTGAGAGCGCGGAACGAGCGACAAAGAGGCACAATTGGCCTCCGTCCTTATGACGTCGTCATTTTCAATTATCGTTGGTAAACCGACTACAGACATCCGCTTTTTTTATAAAGTTGTGCTTAGATGAAAAGGGAAGTTTTTCATGATATTGAACAGTAAACATGTACACAGCTCTCCACTAGGTAAATGATAATCGTGGCCTATGGACGTAGGCCATATAGATTTCATAGATGCTTCGCTGTGTTATGGGCGATTGGCCGCGCGAGCCTACCGGCTACCCTACCCTTCGGACTGAAAGATGAAACTATGTGAAAGATAAGTCTGTAGATCTCAATCTCGGTAAGTTGCTGTTAAATTTTAGCTTCCACACTGAAATAATAAGCGCATTAATAAAAAAAAACGGGTTGCACTCCGGAAGCGCCAGCAAAAGTGAAAACTTGAATATTAACGTTGTGCATTTTTGATATTTTGGAATGGTTAGGGAATAATTCTGAACGAATTGCTTTAATTATCAATATGAAAGTACTATCATTTATGTGGTAGAATACAATATTCATTTATTGCGCTATCGTACACAAACATGACAACACGAACATTCGCGCAAGCGCCCTGCGCTGTCTTACAAATTTTCGTCTTACGACATTTCAGGTCACGTGTCCTGACGCGAGTTTAGAATTTTTTAACCATTCCAAAATAAGAGCACAAGTTTTCACTTCAAAAACAATCACGAACTATTAATATAAATGCGATACAGACAGGCGCAGTATACATTTTCACCGCGCGGGCCGTAGAAAGAGAGGGAGATAGTACTTCCTCTCCTACGCTGCGCCGGCTGTAAACTTACTCTCCACCCGTCTTTCAAATTTTTGATCAGTAGGGTTCTCTTGAATCTCGATATCATGCGAATTGGAAATTGGAATCGTATATGTCACTTTAGGTACTTTTGAAGACAGAATTAGGGGATTATTAACATTTAGTTACAAATAAATTCAACGAGCAGGATAAAATAATTTACTATTAACTAAATTGTAATAATTCGCCAGTATTGTATTCAAGAGTACGTAAAATGACATATTCGATTCCAATTTCCAATAATGCGCCAATCGAGCTTCGAGAGTAACCCTACTGGTCACGTGGTCTGACGCGAGTTTAGAAGTTTTTACCCATTCCAAAAAAAGTGCGCAACGCCGCTAAAGAAATTTTCACTTCAAAACTGACTGCTTGAAACATAACAACAAAGATTAATTAACATAATTTCCTTGTCAGTTGTTGTTGTCCTTAAGTTCGTATTAATTTGAATTTCCAGTCGGTGGTTCCATTTTGGAATATTGATGTGACAATCTGGAGGCTTAGGGTGGTTATATCTAATATATATAAATCTGATATTATAAGGCTGACATTTCACGATCAGATCAATTGGATATTATCCGAGAGTGGTGTCAAGAGTCTCCGAAACCGGCGTCTTTGTATGAAAAGGGTTATGAATGTGAAGGAAGCAAGACAGGTTTGTCAGGATTGTGAGGTCTGGCACTCGATACTCTCTGCCTACCACGTAAGGGACTTGGCGTGAAGATATGTATGTATGTATATATAAATCTCGTGTCACAATGTTTGTCCTCAATGGACTCCTAAACCACTTAACCGATTATTATAAAATTCGCACACCATGTGCAGTTCGATCCAGCTTGAGAGATAGATAGACATCTCAATTAATCGCGGGCGAAGCCGCGGGTAACAGCTAGTATATTATGAATAAACGTTTCCATTATTGGCGAGTCATATCAATCGACCGCCTCGCTGGTCGAGTAGCTGGCGTACAAGCCTAACTACGTCGACCAACCGTGAGGCTCGGGTTCGATTCCCGACGGGGGCAGACATTTGTGTGATAAACCTTTAGATGTCTGCATTTCCGGGTCTGGGTGTGTATTGCATTTGTTCTAGTATCTATTAAAGTATTTCTATGTATTAGTATCGTTGACTAGCACCCATAACACAAACATATAATTTGCTTACTTTGGGGTTAGATTCAATTTGTGTGATTTGTCCAGGAAAAAAAGTTATAATCAAAGACTAACACTTTAATCTGGCTTACATTTAATTTTATATATTCCCTACCAAATATTTCCACTCAAGAGAAGTACAGCATGTATTTCATAATGTGCATAAATAGACAAAGATTTAAATAATCATAAATTTTTTTTTAATTATTCACCATCAAATCATGGCCTAAAGACACCATAGACATGGTGTCTCAAGGCCATGGTTATCTCTTACCATCAGGAGAGCTGTGTGTTTCTTCGCTGAGCTCCCACACAAAAACGGATTCGTTATCTAGCTAAGAATCATCTCGATCTCCTCAATTTTCCGATAAAAATCCGCACACTGACATTTCAAAGTTATAATACTATAGTCCTATAATTAAATATTTTAAGGGAACCACCGACAAAACCTGCATACGAAATAGCTAGTAATCATCTCGAACACGTCAACTTTCAAACAAAAAAGTAACATTAAAATCGGTCCATCCGTTCAAAAGTTCACGTCAAAGACAGATACGACGAGACGACATCGAGATAGTTTTAAATACTTTACATTTAACTTTGCTCTAGATTTGTTTAATATTTTTAATTTTTAAGTTTTGACGAAAAAAGCGGGGTATTATATGTATGACCTGTTTGTTTGGGTGTCACACAGTGTGTGCGTGTTTGTGCGACAAACACAAACTCTCTATTGCTTTTTTTTTTCCTTTAAAACATATATGTTTATTTTTTGTAACTAGATCATCTGTAAAAATCTCTGGAATTATCCCATCCAGAGATTTTTCGTCTTTTCCTTATTATTTTAAAAATAATCAAATAATAAAAAAATAGTTTACAGACTCGTTTATTTTGATTATGTTTTGTTGAGATGTACTTTGTGAGAAACAATTGGAGTCTACAGGTCAGAAGAGAGGTGTACTTGTTCGCCATCTTAAGCCATATAAAAGATACAACATAACATTACTACTTATTATTTCTAGTCATTATCTTAATAAATGTATATAAAAAAGTAAATAGTAAGTATATAAATTATGTGTAACGCTGTTTGTCCGCGATGAACTCCTAAACTACTTAACCGATTTCAATCAAATTTGCACACCGTGATCCAACCGGGAGAGGCAGCTAGTTCATTACATATTACTCCTAGTCACTATTTATTATTTTGAACCAACTCCAAAAAATGTGAAGGATCTTAGCGGTTCAGGTGTTGGACTTGACTTCGTGAGGTCCCGGGTACGATTCCCGGGTTACACAAAAAAAATGTGGTTTCCCAATTTTGTAATAAAAAAAATGTTGCCCGGGTTTCGATGTGTGCCCGGTTGGCGATAGACTTGTCACCTCTCACATTTTGGGACTTACATCTTTGGCAAATCGTGGTTACCCTTGTTGTGCCTCTGCCTACCTCTCCAGGGATATGGACGTCAAAATACTTTATCTTCAATACTAATATAGCGCCATTACACTGAAGCGACGAGAATATGTCGCTCGCTAGACCTGAGTGGGCTAGAAATTATTGGAATAAGGAAGTAGACGGTCTCGTCGGTCCAAGGTTTCCGCTATTATTAATATGAAACAGATGGTTCGCTTTAATTTCAGTGTTATGGTCGCCGATGTCATAACGTGGCAGTTTGGACAAAGTAAACATTATCTAGACGTTTAATGTGATATTAGTAATCAAACATTTGTTCAGATAATTTATATATCTATAGTATGATAGCAATCTCATCGTGATTTCCATTATTAATTATTTTATCAGCGCCCACGATAATTACTTTCTAAATAGTATACCTTCTGTGAAGACTCTACTGTTTTTTTGTTTCCTTAAAGTGTATTTTATATCTCACAAGCTGACCTGACAAATTTCGTATCTTTTGAAAAAACAGCTACTAAAAGCTTGTATGAATTCCTTTAAAAACATTCCTTTTCCCATTTCTCTGCAATTTTCACAAATTTACTCTTATCCTTCTCCAGACAATAATTAATACAACAAAAAATAATCAGCAATTGCAGGAAAAGTTAGAAAAACCACATTTCAAATTTTTTTTTTCATACTGTTAGTAGCTGTTAATGTAAAACGATACGAAGTTCACCGGATCAGCTAGTCGTATTATATAAAAGAGTAGAAGTAAAAATGTACAATGTAAACATGTCTGTACGTCACGTAAATGGCGATGTAAAATGATTATCTTGTCCCGAGTGTCGTTTGTTTACACACAAATATCTATAGCGGAGAGAATCCGGTGACGCCAAACGCTCTTTTTATATTTTGCACACGGAGAAACATTAGCATGGTGGTGGCCAAACTTTTTTTGTAACGCGGACAGTTTCATATTTTATAGCAAACTAGCTGAACCGGCAAACTATGTATCGCATTCATATTAATAGTTCGTGATTGTTTTTGAAGTGAAAACTTCTTTAGCGGCGTTGTGCTCTTATTTTGGAATGGTTAAAAAATTCTAAACTCGCGTCAGGACTCGTGACCTGAAATTTCGTAAGACGAAAATTCGTAAGACGCCGCAGGACGCTTGCGCGAATGTTCGTGTTGTCATGTTTGTGTACGATAGCGCATAAATGAATATTGTATTCTACCACATAAATGATAGTACATTCATACTGATAATTAAAGCAATTCGTGCAAAATTATTCCCAAATTATTCCAAAATATCAAAAATGCACAACGTTAATATTCAAGTTTTCACTTCTGCCGGCACTCACGGAGTGCAACAAAATACTAATGTGTTGCCAACCTCGCGGTTTTAACAACTTCAACGGGCTTTGTGGGCCGAACTCAGCCCGAGACATCATTATTTAGATGGATTGGACTGTTCGCTACAATGCCAGCCACCAGGGCTGTCTCCCGGGAGACCGAATCTCGACTTGGTGCTGCGTTTTAGTTACTGCGTAGTACTTATGGAAAAAGTATGTTATTGTATATTAAGTATTTACAAATTTTCTCTGAAAAATCCAAGCTATTCGCCTTCGACTTTTTAATGGAAATAACCTACAGTTGAAAAAAAAACTAGCTAAATTTATCTGTTCAGGTGTAATGCAAATGAGGTTTCATTTATATATATAGAAAAAAATTGATTTTTGTATATTTGTATTACCTAATACATTTTGTTACTATTTTTTTATTTCTATCTATTTAAGAACATTACAATAATTAATATAAACATAAAAAACACTTTACCAAAATCTGTGGTCATATAACAAAACCCATAGTGGTCTGTTTGGATTGGATGTTTTGGTCTATAGATAATTGTTAATGTATGAAAATAAGTTTAGTTTTAATTGTATATTTAAACACTACAACCACAAAATAAGTCCGACTATCATTTATTTTTCTTTAACTTTTTTGATATATTGTGTCATTTTACTTGCGCATAATAAAGAATTAAATGATATTAATAATATCTTAATTGATAAGTCCTATTCAATTGGAGGACGATCTCAGCCGCGTGATCATGTGAAAAATATACAGAAAGATAATAATATAAAAATAAGATATAGATTCTGAAGATTCCCAGTGCGATAACAGACAAAAATCCCAAAAATAATAAAAGACGTAATTATTGGGTACGGGTAATAAATGTGCAGGAAGCCAGGCAAGTCTACAGGATCGTGGTATTTGGCACTCTGCCTATGACTTTAATGACGTGGCAAGAAGATCTGTATATTTGTTTAAAAACAGTATAGTTTTATCTCATTTTTCTGGAATACCTCGAATGTTTTACGAGCATATAACATGTACGTCGAGTCGATTCATTCTCTTCCCACGATAATGAGAGAAACTGAGTGAAGGTTGAACTGACGTAACCTCACTATCACACATTGACTTATGCACGCATGTTGTCTCAATCACTGACGTCACCGATTACAAAATCGATATCGATAATAGAATCTAGTGTTAAAGTGAAAATTATGGCAAGGCAAAAGTTATGTGATCGCAACAGTGCCGTATTTAGCTAGCTTAGGGCCCGAACTACTACCGCGGGGCCCTTGTCCTTTTTTTAGTTTTACTTAAATAAAAAAAATCGCCTCTGTGGTCTAGCGGTCCGGGTGTTGGACTTGACTGCATGAGGTCCCGGGTTCGAATCCCGGGTCGGCCAACACAAAGAAAAATTGGATTTTTCCAATTTTCTAATAAAAAAATGTTGGTCGGGATTGAAAATGTGCCCGGTTGGCGATAGGCTTGCCACCTATCACATTGTGGGACTTAGTGTCTTTGGCTAGTCGTGGGTGCCTTGGTTGTACCTCTGCCTGCCTCTTCGGGGATATGGGCGTGAAGATGCTTTACTAAAAAAATATATAGGACAGAATCCCTTTTTAGTGTCAATATATAAGTTTTGGTAACGGACTAAGTTTTCATGGTACTACAAATATCATATTTTTTATTTCAAATCAAGTATGTGGCTACCAATCATAGGTCCGTTGATTGATTAGCCAAGTTTGTGTTGAGCTCTTAGCATTGCTATTCATGCTTCGTGGTTAATCGGGCAGGGTTATTATGTACAAGTTACATGATAACACTAGCTGAAGATAGCAAAACTAGCACAATCTTTCTATGTTTGTTTGTTTGTTTGTATTACTTAACATTTAAAAACATTGCTTGTGCAATTCCATTTTATTTGGCACATAGCAATTGATTGCGTTTCAACCATTTGCTTATTTGTGGTTCGCTAATCTCAAATTTAAGTGGGTCGCAAGCCCAACTCGCTAAGTGACAACAATAGCATGACATTAAAAATGTTCAATCTCCGATAACAGCACTCATTATGTAGCTAAGAAATATTTCAATTAAATAAAAAACTCCGCATCGAAATCGGTATAATCGTTTAGTACTTAATGCTGATACCACAGACGCATGCTCACTCACATACACAATCACTGAAACTCACACATATACAAGGATTAGTTAAACATATAACCCTCTCCTTTTGTCGTCGAATTAACGTTTTTCAGCAACCATGACCTTATATCGACGATAGTAGTCTAATGATTTGAGCAAGTTTAATACTGTGTTTGTGCCCAAATGATCTAAAAGTGAGATATCGCAGCGGCTCTGGTGGAAATTGAAACTATTAATCACCCTATACATTCAGACTTAAACGCAAACGCACCAGTAGAGCAAGATCTGATAATTCCATGCCGTGATTAGAAAAACTCTGACGTTTTATGTACGAAAGTTTATCAGCGACGTTTTCTACTTAGATTTACCCAGGTACTAGAGGCCAATATTAATAACCTATCTACAGATAGAGATAGGGCTTGTAGAGCTTTGCTGCTAAGATATTTATGTGGTTGTTTTAATGATAGTGGTTGCCTGGTAACTAATCTAAATTAGTCCTATATCTTATCTTAGATGGGTTATTAATATTGAGCTTAGATCTATCTGAAATGTTGTAAGATATTAGATAGAAAGAAACTTTGCAAGTTTTAACCGACTCTAAAAAGAAAGAGGTTGTCAGTTCGACAGTACGTATTTTGTATGTTTTGTAAAATAATATAGAAATCCAACATATAACCTCCTCCTTTTTTCAAAGTCTGTCAATAAAACAACTTTTGTCTGCATTTTGTGCATCTTTATAACGACTTAAAAGATGGTCACCCATCTTATTCGACACATTATTATTCGACGCGTGCCGCTATAAAAAAACGATTATTTTTCAGTACAAGTACATACCAGTAAATAACATGTACGAAAATTGGACATAAATTTTACAGGTTGTGTTACTAAAACGATAACCTACATGAAAATGGGAAACCTAACCTTTTAACTTCTTGTATTTCGTATTCAAAAATGGTATATAAATATCTCCCGATTTCCATATTTAAGGTCAGAGACACACATGCAGAATTCGTTTACGAAACGGAATTTTCACCCAATCGACTCGAATTCCGTACGGAATAATTCCGAATGTATATTACGGACCTAAACAACGACACTTCATTTTTTAAGAAAATGTATTTGAATTATGAACGTAGTGTTCATAATACAAATCTAACCCCAAAGTACGTTAATAATATAATAAAAGCCCAATCTTCAAAAATACAGCATCAAGAATAAGAAGAGCGCTAACCTATTTTGGCAACGATAGCGTCAGTGTTTGCCATTGTCATCTGGCTAGAGAGCAGATTACCTAGTAGATTTGAAAATCCATTGCCATTTGATAATCTCGCAACAGTAACGTCTACGATGTCTACCAACGACAGTAGTCTCTTACGAGCAGGAGATCTATTAAACACGGAACCGTCAATGATGTTCAGAAAGTTAGCCCTCTTGTTGTATTATGTTTAATTCATCATTACCATAAACATGATACAACAAGAGGTCTTGCAAAAGCACCTACTAGTTCATAAACACTAGATCCAGTGCTAATGTCACATCTATAAATAAGTTTAATGTTAAAATAAATTGCTAAATGTGTTTGTAAGCGCTTAACTTCCGAGCGACTGAATCGATTTGGATGATTATTTTTGAAGTGAAAACTTCCTTAGCGGCGTTGCGCACTTTTTTTAGAATGGGTAACGTGTACATGAGACCTGATCGACAATATGTAAGATGAATGGAGAGTAAACAGCCTTCGCGGCGTAAGAGCGGAAGTATCCGCCTCTCTTTATACGGCGCGGTGAAAATGTATGCCTGCGCCTGCTGTTTCTTTTAGACGGCGCAGTGCGCTTGCGCGAAAGTTCGTGTTGTCATGTTTGTGTACGATACCGCAATAAATGGATATTGGATTTTACTACATAAATGATAGTATTTTCATACTGACCTTTTAGCTAATCCTAATGTACACAAAAAAAATATTACTAAAAAAATCTGCCAACGGCGAGTCGGACTCGCGCACCTAGGGTTCCGTACAAACCTGTAGGTAAACAAATAAAAGTGATTTGTTCCACATTCTTCCTACAAATCTTCGCTCCACGTCACAATCCGTGTACGTCGTACATTTTATTCCCGTTTCGTCCTAAGAAATTATTTTCTACTTATTATTATAATGTCGTCCCGTTTCGCCCCAGATTCTATGCTCGTTTTGCCTCGTTTATTTTTGTTAACAATTTTAAGTAAGGTCAGAAACAAAAATGTCATTAATATTTATATCAGGTAAATAATGGGAAACTGGAAACAAAGGTTGCCGGGTTGTTTATACGTTTATACGCTAATTAGTTGCATTTTAAAGCAGTCGTTGTATTGTCCTGCAATAATCAGTAGACCAGTGCAAGAATCAGGAAACGCGAAACAAATATTATAAATTATAATACTCTGTTGATTATCCTTTTGCTACCTACTTGTGAGGAGGTTGCTTTCAGTACCATTTAAGGTCTATATATATAACATATATCCAAAAGTCTCAAATCGCCTCTGTGGTCTAGCGGTCCGGGTGTTGGACTTGACTGCATGAGGTCCCGGGTTCGAATCTCGGGTCGGCCAACACAAAGAAAATTGGATATTTCCAATTTTCTAATAAAAAAATGTTAGTCGGGATTGGAAATGTGCCCGGTTGGCGATAGGCTTGCCACCTATCACATTGTGGGACTTAGTGTCTTCGGCTAGTCGTGGGTGCCTTGGTTGTACCTCTGCCTACCTCTTCGGGGATATGGCGTGAAAATACTTATATATCCAAAAGTGAACTACTCATAATGCTCATACATTTGACGAAAAAAATAAAATAAATAAGTCGTGCTAATTAAGCGGTATTTTAAACTGATCATGCGTACTCGTTATATGTGAGTTATATCAAAGACAATATATATAATTTACTAATCTCTGGTTATATATACTAGTAGAGCTGTCATGCGCGTCGTTAAAATATTTAGTAATATACACAGATATACAAGCACTCACGAGTATTTTTTTAATATTAGTTTTTCGTTAATAATTAAACGACGCTTAATAAGTTACCCATTTTCAACACCAATCACTGCATAGTAAATATTAATAAAAAAGTTTATTAAAAAAATGTTTAAATTCATTAATCGCCATTGTGTTTTAAACGAAAAAAAAAGTTGATTGAAAAGATTTTTTATGTCTATAGTATTCTCCGGTTCTATTAACTTAAATTAGTTTTTACCGTTGACAGAATTGATATCCAGTACTTCAGTTATCTAATAAATGGTGCGCAGATTGAGAAGATTAGGTGGATTCAATACAGTCCATAATAAATGGATGTATTTCTTTCAACCATAGTATGGAAAAAAAAAATCCTTTTGTTTTTTAAGTAAAATCTTTATATTTGTTTTTAATAACATTCAATGTAAACAATTAACATTTAAATTAATTCTGCCGTCATAACGTCAATGATTGCCGTTAACGTGTTCCGGATCGGACGTTAGGGTAGTCTATAAACCCCCCCCCCCCCCAAGGGTCCGAGCCTTGTCGTGGTGGGGGGGGACTGAGTAACTGGGGTCGAACCGGGGCCCCGGTGAAACCAATTCGGACCAGGGAGGGCGCTCCTCAGTACCCCTCTCTGTCCTAGAGGGGACAATAGGAGCGCAAACAGGGTGGTGGGCCATTTGGCCCGCGTGGGACGGCAGTACGGCCCGCGGAGAAGGAGGGCGTGCTTTCCATCTAGCCCGACCGGTGGAGATGGGGTTGCGGCAGGTACGGCGGTGCCTGTCGCCACTGGAACCCCGAAGTGGTGTACGCTGTGTCTCCGTGCACCAGTTCTGACGGTATGCGGCCCCCTGATAAATCCCGTCATCATCCGCCTGATGATGACGAGATCTAGCACCGCCGGGGCTGAGGATGTGTATAAAAGCGTTCCCGCAGCCCTGGTACCTGGCAAAGGGGTGGACACCGTGGGGTTTTAGTCGGTAAGAGTCCGACATAACCCGTCACTTCCCCCGAAAGTGGAATGAGGATTTCCCCACGGAAAAAAGGGTAGTCTATAAAGTTACTTTTGCACGATGACTAACATCCCGATCCCGGTCTCAGGTTCGTTGGTTTCAACGCACCATTACCACCTTTGGTGTCTCTAGGCAGCGTAAATTTCTTTCCATCAGGAAATCCGTCTGCTTGTTTGCCTTCCACTGTAGCATGATTTTATGTTTATGATAAAAATAAAATCATACTTATTTCGATGTATCGTCACATCTATTATAATCGGAACAACGCTACAGAGCACAGACGCGTCTGACGTTCTTGTCTTCCGAGTCAAGGGCAATGTCACCCACAAATAGACACCAAACGCCATCGTTATATCTACACTATCTTCAGTCTATATCTGTCTATAGTTGTAATAAAACTGTATAAGATTGAATTCTATCTGTACTAATATTATAAAGAGGAAAGGTTTGAATTTTTGTTTGTTTGTTTGAAATGAATAGGCTCCGAAACTACTGGACCGATTTCAAAAATTCTTTCACCTTCAGAATGCTACATTATGTCTAGGTCACATAGGCTTTGTTTCATCAAAATCGGTGCAGTAAAGGCCAAGTTACGCAGATGAATCTGCGTGAAACTGCTAGTACATGATAAGGTATCTTCACGCCCATATTCCCGAAAGATTTAGCGGAAGCACAACCAAGACACCCACGACTAGCCGAAGACACTAAGTCCCACAATGTAATAAGTGGCAAGCCTATCGCCAACCGGGCACATATCCAATCCCGGGCAACGGTATTTTTATTAGAAAATTGAAAATAAACATTTTCTAATTTTTTTGTTGCCAGATACGTGGATCGAACCCGGGACCTCAAGAAGTCATGCCCGACGCCGGACCGCATCGCAATGAGGCGATTAACACATGAAATATATAAAATAGGTGAAGGCGAGTAATAATCCTAAAATTAAAAGCGTTCAACTCCTGACAAAACCTACGTGGTATTTTATAGGCATACTGCATAATATTTTTGTAGTATTAGTGAAGAAATTAGAGTATCGTGTGTTTTGTCGTAGCCACAAAATGAATTTTCGTCGTTGGTCGAGTGGCTAGCGTACACGCCTAACTATATCGACCAACCGCGAGGCTAGGGTTCGATTCTCGACGGGGGCAGGCATTTGTGTAATGAACATATAGATGTCTGCATTTCCGGGTCTGGGTGTTTATTAAATTTATTCTGGTATCTATCTAAGTATTTTTATGTATTGGTATCGTTGACTAACACCCATAAAACAAGCATATAATTTGCTTACTTTGGGGTTAAAAAAATATTTGCTTTGCTGTCGAGACAATATGACAACTTTTGAGTGATTTACTCGTATAATACTCGTAGGTGTTCTTCACGGATTAAAACATTGTATGTAAACATTGGTTTGCATCCGTGTGGAACGTAGATTCAATCCAAATCTTGATTTATTTCAAACAAAGTTTACACCAAGGTCACCTTTGTAGAAGGCGTGATTGGGGCGTGATTACAATCGTCTGGATTATGCTTAATATCAACAACATTTTATGGAACCAAAAACTTAACAACAATTAAACTTGAGTAGTAGAAGATGCTTATGCCCATGCCAAAAATTAAAACATTTTCCTGGTAATTATTAATACCAACGTCTTTTAATATGTGGAGAGCGTTTATGAAATTCAAATTTGGCACAACCCATTTATAAATATAGTTACGTCAGAGGAGACCTAATAAATATTATAGAAAGCAGATGTTGCTGACATTTTAATGAATAGAAGAAATAGACATATTTCTATATACCTATCCCTACTTCACTGTATCATTACATATCATAAAACAAAGTCGCTTCCTCTGTCCCTAAGTCCATTTGTATGCTTAAATCTTTAAAACTACGCAACGGATTTTGATGCGGTTTTTTTTAAAGATGAAGTGATTGAAGATAAAGGCTTATACATATGTATATAACCGCGCGAAGCGGAGCGGGTCGCTAGTATAGTATAAAACAAAGTCGCTTTCCGCTATCTGTTCCTATGTATGCTTAGATCTATAAAATACTAGCTGTTACCCGCCGCTTCGCCCGCGATAAATTGAGATGTAAGCTATCCTATCTCTCAAGTTGGATCGAACTGCACATGGTGTGCGAATTTTATTATAATCGGTTAAGTGGTTTAGGAGTCCATTGAGGACAAACATTGTGACACGAGATTTATATATATTAGATTATGCAACGGATTTGAATACGGTTGTTTTTCAAGTAGATGTAGTGATTTCGCAGTGTAAGAGTCAGATGAAGGTGTCTACATTTTGACAATTTTACAGGAGAGCAAAATACTGTAAAAATTCACCCCTCCAAACTTTGCCAGCTCATTAATAGACCCCTATTTTTCAGTCTACAGTTAAAAATATTATAATGATGAAAAAATGGGCTAAGAGCTGATTGCATGTTCCTGGATTTAATGGAATCTACAGGTGTCCAGTAATTGATGGATAACCCTTTAACTGTGGCTAGCTCGACTGATGCCTTACCAGTAAAATAAATATGACCTTAGTAAAAGTGTCATGGTTAACGAGGTAACGATTTTTTTAAATATCTCCCAACGTTCGGTTATTTTTATACCATTTCTTTAAATATCAACATTTTGTGTACTGTTTTTTTAAATACACTTAGATAGTCGATTCTTAAATCCAATTCATTATTTAAGTATTCTTTAATAAGCCAATAATTTAAAAAAACGTTTAATTGAAAAAAATGTGCAAAAAAATGTTAACTCTTGTTTTTGAACACTTACAGTGAAAAAAAGTATGTAGCTTTTAGTGCAAATTATTTTAAAAACATGCCTGGTTAATGAAGATTTTGAAATGATATTATTATTAATAGTTTTAATATTACATCAGGTTTTATTGCTGTTATAATTACAAAGGGGCCATTTTTCATATTAATTAACTAAAACTCGATCGAAACAAAATAAACTCAAAAACCGTGACACTTTTACTAAGGTTATATTTATTTTACTGGTAGGGCATCAGTCGAGCTAGCCACAGTTAAAGGGCTATCCACTAATTACTGGACACCCTGTTAATAGACCATCTGTTTATAGAGAATAGACCATCTTTCCTCAGCCTTCCTGTGCCAGGCAACTTGTAAAAGGCAAGCGTAGGCTTACCCTCACCAACACCGTGTCATCTGAATAGGTGCTAGAATCTTGCAGCGACTCGCCCGAATTGGCAGCACCACCTATTCATTCCTGCCGCCATAATGTCAGCGCTTGCCGTTGACGTGTTCCGGTTCGGAGGATAAGGTAGCCGGTAAACTTAATGTTGCTCAAGGCCTAACATCCCGGCCTAAGATTGACAACGCACCATTACCATCTTTGGTGTCTCTTGGCGGCGTGAATTTCTTTATTACCTCACAAAGCCTAACGCCAGGCCGCTAGACCACTGACATGATGTTCACCATAGTCACATATATTCATACATGAAGTTCAGTCCAGCAACACACGCTTACAATCTTTGGTGGTTAAAGGCGGCGTATATACATCCACCCATCCATCATGGTTGTCCTCCAATCATACAAAAAACTCAGCACCTCTAGACATCGACGAAACAATAGGTAATATAAAACCCGACAGCTGAAAGATGTATTACATAAAGCGACGTAGTAACAGCGTGTCCTTGTTGCGTAGACCAAGAGCAATGCCGGACAAGAATAGATAGACGAGAGCGGTTTTTTTCGAACCCGTTGAGAGCTTGCCAAATCTCGGATCACTCCGGACGAAAATATATCAACAATGTTCTGCAAAAATGCTAATATTATGAATTAGTAGTTGGTCTGGAAAATTTTGTTCTGAATTACGTAAATAGTTGTGTTTTTTTTTTGTTCAACCGCGAAAGGAGTGAGGGTTAATTCGAGCTTTGTTTTTGTGTTTAATCCAAATCAATTTTTTTTTTTATCGCTATCTCATTTATCGCTATCTTCTTTCCATGACTAATAGAAAGAGACAAAACACGTTTAGTACTGTCACATTAGTTTGTTTATAACTTTTTTTATAGATTTTTAATCTGTTTCTAGGTAAACAAGGATAAAAAAACGCCACGAGCTAACTAATTTTACATGTCTAAAAATGGTATCCCTTTTATTTTCGTTTCTTTGTTAAAAGATAGCACACGCTTTATATTCTGCATAAATGAATAGAAAACTCAAAAACACAAAAAAAAATATCCATAAAATAAGTAAATACTTTTTGGGTAAATATATACTTTTCAACAACAAGCTGTCCATAGATAGTAGATACCTACCTTTAAATAAGTTAAAAAATTTTATAAAATCAAAACTAAGTAAGAAAGGCTATAACTTATAAGGTCTCAGTGCATTTAGAAGACAAACATGCTTTGGGGATAGAGGTTTCAATCTCCCACTGCAATTTGTTATATGATCTGTTTTATTTTATTTGAATTAAAACTTAAAATTAGACTTAGGGTAACTTAAACTTAGGGTAGTTTAAGTTCTAGCCCTGATGATGCTGTCATAAGCGAAACCGGTAGGCTATTTATAAAATAATAAATTATAAGTGATACGCAAAACAGTACAAGTGTTTCTTCATTTAAAAATATGAATATTTGGAAGTTTCACCAAGCGCCGAAGATGGAAAATATGAAAAATATAATTTGTTGTACTTTGTTAGTTTTTAATTAAGTTAAAATAAGATTGTAATTTTGAAAATAGATTTGAAATACATTTTTTATTTAGTTTGTAATGTTACTATTTGTATCAAAAAAATACAAGTTAGCTGAGTTTCGTTTGCAGGATATTATCAGTGTATAGCCGCGATTCCGATCCAGTGGTAGGTAACTAGTTTATAAAAATGTCGACTCGCATAAGTACTACTTGTATGGTTTATGTGAATAAACACTTTCTGACGTTGAATCAGCGCTATGCATTCAGTGCATTAATAATTTTAATAAATTTATAATTTACTAAATATATTTTTAAAATGTGATTCGGTTCAACCCTACCGTCAATAATTACTGTTTCCAAAACCGGCTCGTCAGAAAAAAAAAACTTGAAAACAAGAAAATCTAGAAAATGTACTGATACACGTCAATAAAACTAAATTTAAAAAAGAACAACAATACCTGCACGTAGAAAGCAACCATCTATATCAGGAAACGCAAAAATCCGAATCGAAATCTGTCGTTCAAAAGTTATGATGCCACAGACAGGCACAAACACGTAAAACTTATAACACCCGTTGTTCTGTCCGAAAGCAAACATTTATCTACTTTTTTTGTTTAATTACGGGAACTGTAAAGATTATATTTATGGGTGTATATTTCGGACTAAAATATATCGACTGTTCTGCAAAAATGTGATTAGTCTGTCATGTTAGATGATAGGTGTTTAGTCTGGATAATTTTATTCTGTATCATGTAACAAAGTTTTTTTTGTTTAACCGCGTAAGGAAGAGTTATGTGTTATGAGTTATTTTTATATTTTAACGCTGTTTCATAATTATTCGTATTGTGATAATTTGTTTTATCTACTGGCGAAAGTTAAATAAATAAAAATAGTTACGTTAATCAAAACCGACTTCAAAACTAAAAAGTAAAAAATATTATAATTTTTTACTTTTTAGTTTTGAAAAAATAAGATTTAATATTGATTATTTACTATACTCTACTCTATTACTTATATGTGTTATATACTAATAGGTTTGAAGTCGGAATTAATTAATTAAGACCTTTATTATTTTTTACTTCTTAGTATTAAAGTCGGTTTTGATTAACGTAGTTATTTTTATTTATTACTTTTTTTTGATTAAATTTAATAAAAATAAACATCGGGATAGCTGAAAATAGGTAAAAATTCTCATTAAATAAAAACTAATGGGCCTACCTAAATCAAATTGTTATGGGACCAATTCGAAGCTATTCCGCATAAAACAAAAAAAGAATTACGTAAATCAGTTCAGAAACCACGGAGAAATTATGTATAAATATTTTTTATGTTCACTGAACATTAAAAAATATACTCTCCGAATTAAGGGCCTCCTCGTTTTGTGAACTCGGTTAAAAAGGTTGGAAACAGTATACTGTACATAACAAAGCGTTGATATACATAATGTTATACATCCTAGATAAGTACGTAAACGTGTTAAAACGACTGATATAATATCTCCTTAACCGATTAGGCTATCTAATCCTACTCATTGATATCTGATAACTCCAAAAAATCAGTAATAAAACAAAATAAGTGTGTGTTTACTAATGATTCATTGTTAATTTTCTTCCTGCTGGGCTATGATGCACAGCATTGACATTTTCATGACAAGGACAATATTATCGCCATGATAGCGATTAACATGGAATTCACAAACAGATATGTCTGCGGGTAAGTCTACCAACAGATCCGCTGGACATTGGTCTCCTTTGTCTGTTTGCTTGTGTAGGATCATTGCAAGGCAGTCCGGCCTATGGTAATGAGATCCGGTGGACATGTCTGCAGATTTAACCGAGAGCATCGCCGTCTGGTGACTTCCTTGCTTTTTAGGGCCAAGCCAACGGAAATTAAAGAGGCTCGAATCCGGGAACAGGCTTTGAATTTTTGAACGTGTTTGTCAATTTTTTTTACCTTGGAAATTGGATGTTTATTATTATTATTAACACTTTATTGTATACATACAGATATCACAAATTATACTTGGAAGAAGATAACTAAGTACAAAAGGCGAGCTTATCTCTAATAAAAGAAATTTCTTACAGCCAACCCGTTAGACTAGGAGGAATCGGCGCATGAGTACCGAAAACTATTCCAACTCAATTTTTTTACGCGATCATCATCTAATTGCCCTTCTAATGATATAAATGCCTGTTGCCATGGCGCAACCCGGTGTCATATTGTTTAAACCGAAATTGTTTAAACAATTGCAATTATTATTTTTCATCCGGACAATTTTTTTATATTCTGTACTAAAATATCACTAAAAAACGTCCTATGACTTTTCACGATAAAGTTAATGTTTTTAAAGATATGAATTTTTAAAGGTTCGAAATATCTCAAATTTGGGTACTTTCGACCCATGAAAAATATATTAAATAAAAACTTAATGTTTAAATAACATATTTTTTTAAATTCTCTATACAACAGTTAATAATATTGTTATCATTGTTTATATCTTTTTTTTAATTGTTAATTTTCGTGATCTTTTATCATTATCATCAATATATTTGTTTGTGTGTGTCAAATTGAAGGTTGTGTGGGTAATGTTTTATTTATTGATTTAATGTACTTTATAAACAATATTATTGAAAAATATTAGCGTTCTACTCTTCTCCTACACACAAACTATAAGTATGCCAAATTATATGCTCCTGCGTCCGCACAATTTTCGTAAATAGGGGTCCAAAGTTTTGGCATCACGTGTTAATATATAGATGTATACTTATTGGCAAACCATTACCTAATTATAGTCCAAAATGGAATTCGTCCTTTACTTATGTGGAAATGACAAGGCCTTGAAAAACCCCGAGGTCGTGAAGATGTATACGGCGCTTCGCACCGCCTACGTGTCCTCTCTACACGTAACATTGCCAAGGTTGTTCCTCATAAGATATAATCATTAGATCCAATTCCGGTAATTTATAATTAACCGGCAGATTGTGTACATATAACATCGACAGTACCTACCTATTTAGATTCTTATTTCTTTGCACAGGTCAGGTTTTTTCTTTAGTTTCAGAATTAGCGTCAGCATTTGCCATTAGTCAAGTTGAAATTGGCATTACCCGATTTAACAAAATCGGGCTTAAATTTCTCAAAACTAGCCAATCGGCGAACTCCGAATCACTTGACATTAACCGCAACTAACAGTTTCTATAAAAATATAAAGTATTTTTTCCATTCTCCAGCCATTTTCACAATTTTCTCTACTAATATGATTCTTCTCTGACAATAACCAATACAACAAAAAATAGCAAAATTGGTCCATCCGTTTAGGCCTGATGTGATGACCACGCGAAGTGGGTTTTTTTTATATATTAGGTATGTATTATGTATTCGAAAAATGCACGATACTCTGTCATCATGATTATTTGTTTTTGTGCGCTTTAACAATCTTATTAATAAACCATTAAAATAAGTTGATATTATAGTCTGCATCACAAAAAGGACTTAGTACCAGGTCGAACCTTGAAGTGCTTTACTCCGTGTTTAATAAGACAATAACTGAACAAAATTCTACAAATAGCCACAAAAAATACAAATTTCTTGTTGTTGTTTTTTAATTTTATCCCAGTCGGGGAAAGGCAAAGGATCTGTGTCCATACAGTCACGTCTTCCGTATTAATAAATCTTTTTCTTGTTATATATCTTCAATTTATGTCTTCCGTATTAATTCTTTATTTCAGTCATTAGTCACTATTTACACAGTCTTGTCTGGGTCTTGAGTAAAGCGGTGGTTTCTTTACACAAGCTCGTTTATGAGATTTGGCGGCAGCGAGGAAATTCACGATGTACTAATTTCTTCATGATTATTTTATTAGTGCACTTTCACTGAACAAAATCAAACTAATTCCCACCATTAACCAATTTTACTCATATTTTACACCAAATTCGATAATTGTTAAAAATTACGACCATCTTCATTCACGATGGCGCCAAAACTCCATACTAATTTCTGTTAATATAAACACGAAACTCAATCATTAAGAAAAAACTACCACCATATTTTTTCTCGATGGCGCCAAAACCCCAAAACTCTTAGGCCACAGATTGTTGCTTGGGTTATAATTATCTTTTTTTGTTATACCCTTATATATAAAGACCTTTTGCACACAGCCGTGTATTGCGCTAGAAGTAATACTGTTGTGGGGTTTGAATTAAATATAAAATTAAGTATATTAACAAGTAGGTATAATGAAATATAATAATAGTGTAAGTAACTAAATAATAGTGACTTACAGCATTTGAGTCAAACGGAATATTTTTATTATCTTTTATATTTATAATTATATTTTACCGAATAATGTTAGGTAGGTACGTATATTTCATTAAACTAAAAAAAACTGAAGTTAACACAAAGAAGCCTTTAAAAAAAAGGACATGGAGGTTCCGATTTTTTTTATTAGGAGCTTAGCAAACTTCAACCCGTAACACAATAGTAACGAAAACCGATGTTATGATATCTGGATTAAATTAATTTGCATCATCATTCTTTTCCGGTCTTAAAGCGACATGCCTGCATTGCTGGTAGACTTGCACATAAGGTCAAACAACCCGGTTACGGAACACCTATGACATCTATATGACTCCTCAGAAGAACTTCCATAGCTTAGTCTCCTCCACATTCGTTACTATTTTCTTTTAAACATGCCGGTTTTGAAGACACCTGACACCATCTTCGGATCAGAAAAAAAAACGCTGATTATATAATACCTACTAATGTATCACAACTCAAGAAATGGTTATCTTACTGATTGCTTTGATCACACCAACAGGATAGCCAAGTGATTCGTTTTCTTGTCACAGATAAAAAAAATCATAGACTAAATATAACTTAAATGTCATAATTCAGGAAAAGAGTAATAAATCCAACTAAAATTATTTAATTTGCAATTTTCCGCCAAAAAATGTAGACGTATTATGTCGTAACTAAACAGGCAAAATAGTGCGCTATGAATGAATTGGACTTACCGGAAGCTAAAACTCCCAAATATATTCAGCTCCACACAACACACACCACTAAACTATTTTAATAGCACCAATAATACACACCCTACTTAAAAAACTTTTTTGGCGGGAAATAGCAAATTGAATAATTTTATTTGCATTTAAGTATGGATTTCCGCAAAGTAGGCCTTATTTTATCAAAAAGTAATAAAACAAGATTTTAAACTTAAATCGTCGCGTATTATTTACATTTTAAACTATTTGTACGGGATACTTACGATCTCTTTTTACTTTATTTGTTACATAGGCCGAGGTCACGACGGGGCTGCCGCAAAATAAAAAGAGATCGTGAGTATCCCGTATAAATAATTAAAAGTGTTAAGCGTAATAAAGGCTACTAACTTGATTTTGAACCATCGAACAGCAGAGCCATAATATGTCTATTCGTTGTCTGATCCTTAGGAAAAAAAATCGGGTTCATTTGCAGAATAGACCATCTACCTTTTCCTGCCAGGCAGCTCGTAAATGCGAGCACAGGCTTACCGTCACTAACTCACCCTGATTGGTACGAACGCCTTAACTATTCCTGCCGCCATAACACCATGGCGTGTTCTGGTTTGGAGGGTAAGGTAGCCAGTAAACTTACTTTTGCTCGAGGCCTAACATCCCAGCTTCAGGTTGGCAATGCAACATTACCACCTTTGGTATCTCTAGGCGGCGTGAATTTCTTTCCATCAGGAAATCTGTCTGCTTGTTTGCCTTCCAATATCATAAAAAAATCCTCAATTCTCGGTAAAATAATACATAAAGTAACAACCATGATGACCGGTTTGACAGATTACAAAAGTGATGTGAATGTCAATTTACAACAAAAAAATACAACCAAATGGGAGTTAAATTAACAACCTTTTGTGTTTTAACTTAGGCAAATAATAGTTCATCATAAAGTTTAATAAAAGAAAATTATAAATGACTACTTATGTCTTCCTAACGTCAAGCCAACCATCATAGACTGCCGGTAGTATAATGCGGACAATTGATTTGCGTTGACCCGAGCACTATGATTCTATTAGTGTAAATTATTATTGGGCCAACAAAATTCAGAATTTCTAAATGGATCAAAGAATGCTTTTGACGAATTGTTGAACCTAACGAACAAGTATTGTAGCATTACAAAGCAATAAGATTTATCAAAACTGAGCCTCTATTCACCTTTGTGGTTTTAGTCGGGCCCGGGTTCGATTAACGATTCGGGAAACTCAACATTTTTGTTGTCGATTTTCTAAATGAAGCAACTTTGATATTGAATAAGCGCTGGTTGTTAACAAGTATGCCACTTATCACATTGTGGCACTTAATGTCTTCGACTAGTCGTGGGTGCTCTGGTTGAAACCTCCTCGTGGATACGGGTGTGAAGATACTCACTTTTAATCGACATCTGTTACACGGGAGTGTTCGTACTGGGTTCTTTGAAGTTTAAAGGCTTTTACTGCTTTCACACCAAGCAGCTCATAAGTCAGTTTCTTTCTCATTAACATTGTGACTGTAGCTAGATGGCAAAGATTAACTATGACCGCTCCATTTGACTATTGCCTTATTTATTCCTGTCATAACGTCAATGCTCGCAATTTTCTTATTCTGATTTTTGTAGTACAGAAATCAGGTTACTTGATTAATGAAATTGTAATAACGTACCATCAATGGAAAATCATTTGACATATTTAGATTAGATAGTATAAAAATAAGTTTAAAAAGTATAGCTTGGACTTGAAAATGGGTTAAGAATATTAGTCTTCAAACCGCGTTAGCCTGAACAAATAACAGAAAAATATTTGACATAAATTAATATTTATAATATTTAAATATTTTTATTTTAGATCGAAATGCGGCCTCTCAATTAAATTGATAGTATGCTTTCAGCATTTCGATAATAAAATACCTACAAATAGTCAAGAATTCCAACATAACTTAACCATACGTAACTACCGTAGGTACTCTCAAACTTTTTCTTTGGTTGTGAGTAGAACCAGAGATAACTAAATACAATATTGCCTTTGGTAGAGCTAACGCTACGGCCATATCCACTGAGGCCTATTTACATTGCATTTTTTAATATTGCTTTCATTTTCAAATATTGCTGATTATCTCTAATGTACAAGCCTCTTTTTCATTGAGTATTAGGTTAGGTAGTAGTAGTTAATTTGCCCCTTTCTGGGACCGGCTACGGCGACTTTTAGGCCATTCTACCATGTTTTCGGTATTAATTAAGTCTTTATTTCAGTCATTAGTCACTATTTACAAAGTCATGTCAAAGTCTTGATTAAATCGTTGGCTTCGTTACTCTAGTTCGTCTATGAAATTTGGCGGCAGCGAGGAAATTCACGATACACTCATTTCTTTATGATTGTTTTATTTATGCAATTTCACTAAAAAAAAAATTAAACTTATTCCCATCTAAATTAACTGATTTTATTCATAATTTACACGGAATTCAATAATTAAAAAAAAATACGACCATCTTCTTTCACGATGTCACCAAAACTCAGGTTAGGTTAGGTTAATTTGCCCCTTTCTGGGACGAGCTAAGACCTTTAGGCCATGCTGCCATATATTACTAGCCATAAATTATTTTTAACAGTCACAAGTCTTTTTAGGTCAGTAGTCGTATGTCACAGGTCATAAGTTAAAGTTGACATGACTTCGACGAGATTTTGAGTAAAGCGGTGGCTTCTTTACTCAAGCTCATTTAGTGAGATTTGGCGGCAGCGAATAAATACACGATACACTAATTTCTTCATAAATATTTTACTTTTGCACTTTATCTTAACAAAATTAAACTAATTCCCACCTAAATTAACTAATTTTACTCATGAGTTAAACAAAATTCATTAATTGTGAAAAAACTTCGGCCATCTTTTCTTTCGAAGGGGCCAAAACTCCTATCCTGTGAGTTGTGAAGTCAATGTGAAAATGACAGAGCGGCCTGTACTTTAAAGGGAGTTCTTCTTTCTTTCTTTCTTTAGGTTTTGGCCTTCACGTTAGTATTTAGCCATTAGTCAAGTACTAATTTGCATCAAATTTTATTTCAATTTCAATTAATTTTAATTAGTCATCAGTCATAAGTCGTCAGTAAGTCATGTCAGGCTCTTGGGTAAAACGGTGGCTTTTTTACACAAGCTCGTGTAATGAGTTTTGGCGGCAATGAGGAAATATACGATACGCTAATTTCTTCATGATTACTTCATTTGTGCACTTTCACTGAACAAAATTGTACAAAATGCCACCAAAAT
>NJDC01003210.1:73311-112024 GCA_002245475.1 Calephelis virginiensis
TATTTCATTTGTGCACTTTCACTGAACAAAATTGTACAAAATCCCACCAAAATTGACTAATTTCACTCAATATTAACACGAAATTCAATAATTATGAAAAAACTTCGACCATATTTTCTCTCGATGGCGCCAAAACTCATTATTAAAGGGAGTTAATAACTAATATTTGGAAATGACATTAGTTCTTTGTTATGAGTGTAGCCTCCAGTATTAATCTATAGTTTTATGCACTTCATACTTTCGCAAAACTATACAAAGTATTTTTATTAAAGTTTTATAATACTGCTAAGACACAATAAAATTGGTCACCTAATCTCAGTCGAACTCATATTTAATGGCGCTATTTCTACCGACCAATTTACATGAATGTAGCAAAAATTTATAATACTAGTTGTTAACAAAAAAAAACATTACATTGATAAACAATCACTAGATAAAACACGAGTTTTCTTTAAACGGCTAAAACGCAGAAGCAAAATAATGTTTGTACTTATCATTAGATCATGGAAATTAACATTCCGAATTAATGATATAGCGCAATAAAATAGCTATAAACCAATTTCTTTGTAACTATGTAAATTTTCCTATACTGTCCTTTTGTCGCATTTTTTCAATTACACCTAGTTAGCGGAATATAATTTGCGAAAGTCTGTCTGTCCGTCTGTTGCTCTTTCACGGCTAAACCGATGAACTGATTATAATGAAATTTGGTTTTCATATACCTAGCTAAAAATCAAAACTATTGTTTTTAAATCAACACACAACTACTATAATAGAGACTAAAAGTTTGTCTACAAATCGTAACTATTCGACGCTGACGAAGCAAGTAAACAACTAGCTGTATTATAATTAACTAGAATTTTATTATTGGTTTTACCAAACTTAAGTCGACTTACACCGATCTGATAATATAATGAAATCTACATATTTTATAATAAATTGAATATGTTAAAAACATTATTGATAATGTTAGTCTAAAAAAAATACTAAAAGCTATAAAAATATCCCTACTTGAATTATAATAGCTATAGAATGTGAAGAAGTTAAGTTGCCTATTATTTATCTGTTTAAGCATATATGTCGATGCCAATAACTTTCACAGGATTGGAAAAAAAATATATCAACATATATGACTCCAGTCCCGGATTTTTATAGATATATACTAAATATATATCTATAAAAATAATTCCCCATTTCGCGTAGTCATCGCATCACGTCTAAACGTACGGACCAATTTTGTTAATTGTTTTTTTTTTGTCGTGTTATTTATTGTAAAGAAAAACCAGGAAAGTTGAAGAAAAATAAGATAAACATGCACTAATTTATAAAAACTGTTACTAGCTGAAAATTTTAAGCGATACGAAGTTTGCCGATTCTTCTAGTTTATCATAAATGTGTTTCATTCTACTAGGAGTAGGTTGATGTAGGTTCGGATCTTATACTGTTAGTCTTGTGTCAAATCTAACAGTGGTATTGATCGCGGAGACATTCTATAAATCATATTAAGTCGAGATTACGATCTCCGAACCATTACAAGGTATCTGTAGATCTTTATCTTGTCGTTCTGTTAACCTGGATCCAAACATGGCCATACTTGTTACATTTTAATTATTTATAACCATAATATATTGACGACAGAATTATACTTAAATCGATATTTTCAATCGACTGAAAGACATTACTTCGTACACTCGAATATTTTAGACATTTTTTAAGATTTGTTGTTTTTTAATTTTATCCCAGTCGAGGAAAGGCAAAGGATCTGTGTCCATACAGCCACGTCTTCCGTATTAATAAACCTTTTTCTTGTTATATACTTTCAATTTATGTCTTCCGTATTAATTCTTTATTTCAGTCATTAGTCACTATTTACACAGTCTGGGTCTTGAGTAAAGCGGTGGTTTCGTTACACAAGCTCGTTTATGAGATTTGGCGACAGCGAGGAAATTCACGATACACTAATTTCTTCATGATTATTTCATTAGTGCACTTTCTCTGAACAAAATTAAACTAATTCCCACTTAAATTAACCAATTTTACTCATATTTTACACTAAATTCAATAATTGTGAAAAAATTACGACCATCTTCATTCGCGATGGCGCCAAAACTCCATTTTTTAAGACTAATTAGAATTAGAAGTTATTTTTTTTATTTGTCCTTTATGGCACTGGCTTAAGACTTGAAGGCTATACTGCCACGTCATCCATATTAGTAAATATTTTTTCTTGTTCCTTATTTTTAATTCACATCTTCTTTTTTATATATTAAAGTCAAAAACTCAAAAGTCGTTCTAAAAGTCTAAAGCAAAGCGGTGGCCTTCTTACTGATTTTTTTTAATTTAGCGGCAACGATGAAATACCCAGTACACTAATTTCTTCTTAAATATTTAATTTGTGCATTTTTACTAAACAAAATTAAAGTATATGCCACCTAAATTAACTAAATAAACTCATTTCAGTCGTTAATTACACAAATTACGGAAAAACTACGACCATCTTCTTTCACAAAGACACTTTAGGCAATTGAATATTTGTTTTTAATACAATAAATAACACAAACAATTTTTATTTAACTTTTAGGCATGAGCATTACATATGCCATTAGTGAAGTTGAAATATACGTCAAGTTACCCAATTTAACAAAATCGGACTTACCCTGGTCATTGGTCGTCAAATAAAGTCATGTCAGGTTCTTAAGCAGTAGATTAGACTATTATATAATAGATACTCAAGCTAATTCCGTAGATTTGACGGGAACGAATAAATACACGATACACTAATTTCTTCATGATTATTTTTTACTTGTGCACTTTAATTGAATAGAATTGTACAAAATGCCATCAAAATTAACTAATTTCAGTGAGTACTAAATTAAATTAAATACTAACGAAAAAATTACGTCCGTCTTTTTCTCGATGGCGCCGAAATTCCAAGAAACATAATAAAGCTACCCTTAAATTCTCTTGTATTACGCCACAGGTGAGTGACAAAAAATACTAAAATCTTCGAGTTAAACAATTCTCATTAAAATAACTTTATCTAAAGATTTACTTACCCAATATTACAATTGATTAATATAATATAGAAGCCTAGCTTAGCTTTTATTTGTTCCAAAATTTCTTGACGAGGTTACTTTTGGGGATAAAACTTTTTTTTGTACTATTTTATTCTATTTAGGTACTGAGTCTTTTATAATTTGCTATAGTGGTAGAGGGATAATTATTATTAAAATTACTATTAAAAATATTAATTAACAAATTAAATTTATTCTGGTATTTATTTAAGTACTATTTCTATGTATTAGTATCGTTGACTTATAAATAACTTAATAACGTTATAAATAACTTGCTTACTTTGGGGTTAGATAGGTCCAGAAATATTTATTTATTTTAAATCTACTAATCAATCTACACCAATATTTTTTTTTGTATTTGAACAACAAAACTAAATATCGATTGTTTTGACAAATCGTCAGTGATCGCCATTGTCATTTTGAATCTGCTAATCAATCTAAACCAACGTTTTTTTTGTATTTGAACAATAAACCTAAATTTTTATTGCTTTTACATTATGAATCTTCTAATCTCTGAGTAGATTCATAATGCCAATGCGCCAGTGACCACTATTGTCGTATTTTGGGTTAAAGCTGAGGATAGCTGGTTTATTTCATTGCGATATTACTTGCATTTCTCAGCATCAAGATGATTTCCTTGCTTTATAATTATAGAAAAAAGTTTAAAAAATGTAAGTTATTAAATATGAAATACAAAAAAAAATATTTTTTTTCCATTTGTTCACACATGATCAAGGGAAACAAATATTAATTTTAAATAGATGAAAAATAAGAAAAAACCACTCGAAGCCGCTCTAAAGTACCGTCACCCATTAGTTTTGAAGCACTAATTAAACATGTAAATCTATTCTCTTATACGTCGTTTTCTAGGCCACCTTGTTTACAATCTACCGACGCGATAATCGCAGTCATCGTAAGGTGACATAAGGTCACAACTCACAGCAGTTACTACTTCAGACTGAGACGAGTCTTAAACAAAAAATGTGAAATCTCGATTAAAATAAAAATAGAAGATAGTGTACATGGATTTTTTTAACTTATTTTATTTAGCTGTTAGTCTTTGGACTCGGCTTTTTGATGTTCTGGGTTCGATCCGAGTCGGGCAACGACAAAAAAGTGTTTTAGAAATTTTCTAGAATTTGTCCGATATTAGAAGGTCAATTGGCGATAGGCTTGCTATCTATCACATTTTGGGACTTAGTGTCTTGGTTGTGACTCTGCCGACATCTTCGGGGATATGGGCGTGAAGATACTTTTTTTTTACTTTCTATTTTCTAATGTATAAAATTCTCGTGTCATGCGTGTGTTTGTAATAAAACTTCATATTGCCTTTACTGATTTTATGAAATTTTGTGTCATTCAGCAGTTTTAAGAATGGGACAAATTATTTTATTTTACATGCCCATATGTGATAACGCTAACCCATCGTAGGTTGAGGGGTTGGCGTACTCGCCTTACTCCACCGACTAACCGCAAGTCATGGAACTGCTGTCCCATTATAGCAGCAGGAATAGGTAAGACGGTGGATACCCGGGCATGTCGCTGCAAAGCATTTTACCAGTAATGAAGATATTAGAATGACGTATTGTTAGCTTCGTCTTTACCCCAAGTATTCTTAGAAATGTAAAATTAAAAAAAAACTGTAATTTTTCATTCTTTGGAATTATTTTTTAAAGTACATTACTAGTGCAGTATTTAAATTGAAGTCCAAGTTGTCATAAAATGTCTAACATTTAAAGATTCCTACGAACTTCGACATATGCACAATACCCGGATATGTGAATAAGTATTTATAAATATGTAATAGATATTTTTTATAGGATAAGATAACAAACAAACATATGGCTCCTTTGTAATGTAGGCATTGTATTAGATCTAGTGTGCTCTACCGGGCACTCTACCCAGCAGACCGGAGCATGACATTATCATAAGTCATTATGACGACAGGAATCGTCTCACCTAGACGACGGGTCCGAACCCAAGCGAATTACTGCATTGTACCCTGCCACGAATAGTTTTGTTGATGCACTCTTACTGTCTCTTACTGTCTGCTAGGCCGGAGACTATGGTCTAATTTACAAAGGGATGTTAGTAATTTACCAAGGCGAGGAAAATAACATAATAATAGGCAGATAATGAAAATAGCACTACGTGACTCGCTATTACACGCTGTCTCCAATCGGCAGCCACTATCGGCCACGATAAGTCGAGATAACCAGTTTTTAGACAAGCTGAAAGATAGCTCAGGACGTCTCTACTTAGACCTGCCAAATGCCAATATTGCAGCTCTGCGAATTTTAGAATAACTAATCTTTTGCAGACAACCTTATATCAAAGTGTTTGTATTTTGCAATAAGTGAAAGTAATTGGCATCGACTTGTATTTACCTTCCAACAATATTGGCACATTTTATATGTAAAATATGTACCATAAACCTACCTAAGACTGAAAATGTGTTGGAACGAAGTTCCTTATTGCGCGTTGTGAATGGGGGCTAGACGGAAAAAAATCTTACGAAAATGTTGTCACGACAATTATTGCTCTGTGGTCTAGCGGTTCAGTAGTTGGACTTGACTGCATGAGGTCCCGGATTTGAATCCCGGGTCGGACAATTTTATTTTTATTTTATTATTTTTTTATATTTTTATTTTCTTTTTTTTTTATTTCATGTTTCTCTGTCTTTCTCTCTATAAGAGAGATAGAGATTACTAGAGATTGATAATAGAGATTGAGAGAGAGAGAGAGGGGGAGAGAGAACTTCGTTACATCCGGGTGTCCCTTGACACCTCTCAACTTTTTTTATAATAAAAAGGAAAAAGCGTTTTTCAAATATATTTTTTTAAGAAGAACGTTGACCGCAAATTTGATACGTGCTCGGTTGGTGACTGGTTTCTCACCTAACACAGTTTTACCACCACGGACTTTGTGTATTCGACTAGTCCTAGATGTCCAAACTCTACCTTTGCCTATCTCTTCGTTGATGCAGACGTGAAGACTATGTACCTATGCTTTCAGTCATCCAGATTTCTAGACATCCGCTACTATTAAGTGACAGTGGTGCTTTGCCAGACGGAGTCCCAGATGTAACATCTTTGTGTACATTAAATCTTTATCGACTAGGTACAGGTTTATCCACGGAACACGAAAGTGGTAAGTCTGACTGTCAGCAGGAATACGTAAAACGGTAGGTACCACTTAAATACAATCACATGTGTTTGTGCCTAATAAGACAGCTTTGTGGCCAATAAGAAGTTAGTGTAGGCCTTAGTTGGGTTTTGAAGTTACGGAGGACACTCACTGAATTACAATTCAAATTACAAACTAAAATTTAACTAAAATCCCAAAATTTTGAAAAATGTTATGGTAGGTAGACTAGATAATAAAATTTGATATGTTATAAATATATGGTATATGTATACATCTAAAGCACCAGCCTAATTTTAAAAAATGACCCGGAATCGATAACATTATATTAAAAATTTAAAAAAAATCATAATTTATAACGTAAAAAACATAAAACTGGTTCCCACTGACCGCAGTGGCCTTCGCAGGCTGGTGACGTCATGACTCGTACTGGGTACAACATAGCGTGACAAGTGAAGGGATTTTGAAGAGTGTTTTAAATAAACGATTGTAAAAGTAAATATTACAATTTGGCAATGATATTTAAAATGAATTACCATTCAAACCTTTACACCCTTGTATTAAGATTTGGCCGGTCCTTTTAAAATTACCCTATATCAATAAAAAAGTGTGTGTACTTCAAACTTCAGACTCCTGTTTTTATCTGTTTAGCAACTAACTTTAGACTTTGGCTCTTATCTGACGGTTTGCGCGTATCGTAAATAATTACACTCATTAATTTATTTATTTATTTAACACTTTATTGCACACAAAAACTAAAATACACCAGAAGTTAAAAATGCACAAAAGGCGAGCTTATCTCTAACTAAAGAAATTTCTTCCAGCCAACCCAAAAAAAAATTAAGCTGTGAAAATAAAATGAAACTCATTTTTTTTCCAACCGCGCAAAAAGAAATATAACATCAAAAAAATGTTATTGTACTTTATTTTTTACTTTTTGTCATTGGATTTAAACTACATCACATAGGTGCCACATAAATTGCGCCCAGATCGCTGTTAGTGGTAATACGCTAGATAGAAAAGCAGTTGTTCTTCTTAAAAGTCCGGAAGCAACACAAGTTTTGTTTTGTGTTACCTAAATAGAGGTTTAATTTTCTAGTAGTTTGCAATATTAAACATTCAAGCTGGCGCCCCTACCTCCACCTGGTGGAGAGATGGAGAGATATTACAAGCAACCGACGCTAATGTCGAACAAAATATGATGGATGACCTCTATACAAACAACGTTTTATGAAACATTTGACGCCATATTGTCTTAACGTTAATCTCAGTTTTTTGTGGGACGATACAACAATCGAGCTCATGACTCTCTTGTAGATACCATAGATGTTATAGGTGCAGCACAATTATGTGGCCGGGTTGTTTTGGCCTAGTTGTACTACTGGCTGAGCTGTACCCGTTTAGCCAAACCACAAAATGACAAAATTTGACAATTTGTGATATAAAGGCTCTGGAACTTAGTCAATAGGAACTAAATGATATGTATTTGCAATATCGCACACAGCAAAAATACCACACACAGGCTATATTCTATCATAACATCATAGTAATATGTTTGTTTGTAACTCCTTCACGTAAAAACTGCTGAATAGATTTCATGAAATTTAGCACATACACAGAGGGTATAAAATAGTTTTTAATAGTTTTTTTTTTGCGCCATTGAGAGAAAAGATGGTCGAAGTTTTAATATTGAGTGAAATTTGTCAATTTTGGTGGCATTTTGTGCAATTTTGTTCAGTGAAAGTGCACAAATGAAATAATCATGAAGAAATTAGCGTATCGTATATTTCCTCGTTGCCGCCAAATCTCATTACATGAGCTTGTGTAAAAAGGCCACCGCTTTACCCAAGAGCCTGACATGACTTACTGACGACTTATGACTGATGTCTAATTATAACTGTAATAAAACAAATATAAAATTTGATGCAAATTTCTACTTGACTCATGGCAAAATACTGACGAGATTGCCAAAACCTAAAGAAGGAAAGGAGAGTTAGTAGACCTAACTTTTAAATTCCCAAAATTTAGAAAAAAGTTATTATGGTAGGAAGACAAGATAATAAAACTTAATAAGTTATAATATATCTCTATATATAAAAATTAATCCCCATGTCGCGTGGTCAACGCATCACGCCCGAACGGATGGACCAATTTTGTTTTTTACTTTGTTTTGTTGGTTATTGTCAGGTGAAGGTTCTTATGGAAAAACGGGTTGCACTCCAGGAGTGCCCGAAGAAGTGAAAACTTGAATATTAACGTTGTACATATTCGAAATTATGGAATAGTTAGGGAATAATTTTGCACGAATTGCTTTCATTATCGGTATGAAAGTACTATAATTTATGTGGTAGAATACAATATTCATTTATTGCGATATCGTACACAAACATGACAACACGAAATTTCGCGCAAGCGCCCTGCGCCGTCTTATTCACGCAAGCGCCCTGCGCCGTCTTATTTGCGTAAGCGCCCTGCGCCGTCTTACGAATCAGGTCATATGTCCTGAGGCGAGCTTAGAAGTTTTTACACACTCCAAAAAAAAGTGCGCATCGCCACTAAAGAAGATTCAACTTCAAAAACCGGGAAAATTATAGAGAAATTGGAAAAAACAACGCTTAAATATATACAAAGTGTTAGTAGTTGTTAATCTTAGAAGAATTGTAAAGTAATGGCTATATCATAATTGTCAAATTTTGCCTTTAGAGAACAGAGGAATAGACAAGGCTGAATGGAGTGGAAACTTGTTGCGCAGATTCTGAATAAACCGCATGACTTATGCTCGCTTTTTACGAGCTGCTGAAATCTCAAGTCGACTGCCAAAACATTTTATATGTCAAACAGCAGCCATAAGCACACGCTTTCCTGATGGGTAGAGAGCCTATCACACCATAGACGTAGGTGCATCGCTGTCCTGCTCCCGGGGTATTAGGCTAACTGTGCAAATAGCCTACTCTTGTTTGCCTGCCTCACTCGATTTTCGTCAATCCTAATGGCGATCCGTTGGCACTCCTGTTTTGTACAAAGACTTCTAACCAACGTTTATTGACTCAGCCTCTTTTACGTTTACCGCTAACCATTGGTTTTATATCAGTTGAAATTTGTTACCTACGACTTTCATAACACGTAGACCACCTTCCTGCATGACTTTTCTGCATTTTATTTTATTTTTATGCTACGAATATGCAGCTACGTATTAAAGCGAAAAGAAAACAGAGACAGTAAATATACCTATTTTTAAGAATTAAAGAAAAAATAACAATGTCATGTTTCTCCGCGGGGAGAATTTTCAAGTGCACTTAAGATTACGCAATAGTTATAGAGTCGTCACTTCCACTTAAAACCTCAAATAGTAATCTCATATATATATCGTGTTAGTTACACTATTTATACCTCAAGAACAACTGAATTGATTTCGCTGAAAATTGATGGAGAGGTAGCTTCGAACCAAGAGACGAACATAGGATACCTACTTTTTATCCCGTTCCACTGTGAGAAAACTAGGAAAAACACCATTTTAATTTTTTCCACACAAACTGAAAGGGTGCAATGAAGTTCGCCGGAATAGCTAGTCATAAATAATAATAATGTTACATTTTACAAAAAGGTCTCATAATACAATGACACTAGCTTCAGAATAGGGAGGTAAATAATGCACACTTTTATATTACACATAAAGCAAATGTTATTTCTTTCCGCCATTGGGGCCGCAGATTGACATCTGCGCGTGGCGTTTGCTGTTAAGCATTATAAAGAGGTTTTCCACAAAACGTGCCAATACACAGCAAAAATTAAGTGCAGAAGGCCACACAAGCTATCTGAGCATTTCTAATTTTTTGCAACTGCTACTTGTATAACTGTCCCATGTTTATGCTTGAGTAAAATGTGGAAGAGAAAATAATTAAATGGATTTTCTAAACTCATCTGTATTTTCATCTTAATAAGGCTCTATACCACGTCTACCATTTATTACTACATTCTTTAGAATTGGTGTTCCAAAATAGTTCAAATTCACCGCATGGATGAAAAATGAAGTGTTCAATGTGGATATTCATAGTTTAAATCTGTTATATTTGTTTATTACTAGCCAACTCGACGTTTTTCATATCGCTTGACAATAACAGCTACTAACAGTTGTATGAAAAAAATCAAGTATTGTTTTTAACACTGTCCCTGCAATTTCCCCGGTTTTTTTCTTTATGTGATCCTTCTCCTGAAAATAACCAATACAACAAAAAAATAACTAGCAAAATTGGTCCACCCAGTTAGGTGTTATCCGAGACCATGCAAAATGGTTATTAATTTTTATATACATAAATTTGTAGAACCTTTCCAACATTTTTTAGTTTATACGTTAATAAAGGTAACAAAAAAAACAGAAAATGTATATTTTCAATTTTCATGGTTGCCAGGGATTGCATATGTGCCCGGTTGGTGATAGGCTTGCCACCTTGCCACCTATCGCATTATGGGACTTAGTGTCTTCGGCTAGTCATGGGTGCCCTGGTTGTGCCTCTGCCAACCCTTTCTTATACTTTACCCTATATAGGCGTGAAGATTTTTTAAAGGTAAGAAGATCAATAATCTCCTAGCTTTGTTACATTTCGCTAAATGATTTAAAATCTGTATTTAATTAAAAATTTGTTTTTACTCACTACTTTTACTCATTTTAGATCTGTTGTTATAGAAAAACTACCATTATACTAAAATAAACTTATTTTGGCACAACTGTAAATATCATTTTATGTCACCATGTTATTTTTTTTAAATGTCCTTGCATTTATGACAGCTAAATTTCTATTTAACATACGTACTGCCTGACGCTTATTGTTATTCTAGATTTGTTTCCTAAAAATCTGTTTAAATTATACTACCACTTCGTATAGTTTTTAAAAGTGAAGTATCTTCACGCCATATATGAGTAGACAGAGGCACAACCATGGCACTCACAACTAACCGAAGACACTAAGTTCCACTATGTGATAGGTGGCAAACCTATTTCCAACGAGCGTATCATTCCTGGGTTGGGCAGAGAGTATCAAGTGCCACGAGTAACAATTTCCATTGCAAGCCTAAAAGAAAAACAAGGTATTATTTCTCGCAAATACGAGGAATCTGGTCACTTTTGACAACGACTTTCAAGTACCCAATACCCGAGCGATCAGCGGAATGTCAACCTATGTCTCCATGGGCACCTACAACTGTCCACATTTGTACTGAAACTGTCTTTTACCCACGACCAAAAAGAGAGGTGTTATAAGTTTGACGTGTCTGCACGTGTGCCTGTCTGTATAGAGACAGAGCTGAGGCATCATATCGTTTGCATTATTGCAATTGCATTTGAACGGAGGGCCCGATTTCGTTGTGGATTTTTTTTCGAAAGCTCACGATACTGACATGGTTCTGAGCTTCATTACATGTAGGGTTGGTCGGGAGTTAATGAAAATTTTCTATTTTAGTATTTCCCCATGTTGGACCGAGCTCCTGCAGATTAGACCATCTGCCTTCCTGCCAGACAGCTCGTAAAAGGCGAGCATGGGCTTGCTGTTACTAACACCGTGACATCCTGCTAGGTGCCTTGCCTTGCCTATTCCTGTCGCCATAACGTCAGTGATGGCCGTTGACGTGTTCCGGTTCGAAGGGTAAGGTAGCCGGTAAGTTTACTTGTGCTCAAGGCCTAACATCACGGCCTCAGGTTGGCACCGCACCATTTCCACCTTTAGTGTCTCCTTGCGGCTTGAATTTATGTGAATTTGTCGTCGGTTAAGAACATCTAAAATGTAATCTAATACGAAAAGCGCTATCATTACGCCATCTTAGAAAGCGTTGATAAGGGGAGACACGCATTATTATCTCACAAATACGTGCATTCAACTCGCAACATTGAACATTTACATAGATTATACACAAGGACATATACAGCGATATGCGGCGAATATCACCCTTCTATTAATGATAATAGAGACGATAATTGCTTGTAAAACTTTGACAGCGATAAGATATAAATGACAGTTTAATTCCACTTCACATTCAGCCACTGTTGTAATTAGACAAAAACTAAGAATGTTGGGATTTTTATTGGTCCTAATATCGACGTTAAATCGGCCATAATCTGCTTTTGGAATGACAGCCAGTTAACATAAGCGAAACCTAGCCCCGAGTTGATTCGTCAGTTGCTCAGGAGATCTCACACAATATATCCTAAATCCTAAGAACTGTAATCCTTATATACTGATATAAATGCAAAAGTAAGTATTGCTTTACCTTGTTTTAATAACGTAACGATGTTACAATAGGTATAATGTTTGTGTGTTGAGATAGAGGAATCTAAGAGAGTGACCTAGGCTACTTTTATTGAAGTACTTTTTTTACTTTTTAATCTTTGTCGTCGTATGAGAGAAATTTACGCTAACTTTTTCTGTAACGCGTCGCATATCTCAGATACACTCCACAATAAAACCTCCGTATGTTATCCTTGAATTTTGAGACACTACTCCTCCATCAAATTTACCCAGTAAACTACCCAAACCCTTACCCAAACTTACCCAACTTACCCAAAACTTAGTCGAGATACGGTCTCCCGGGAGACTGCTCTTGTTGCTGGCGTTGAAGGGAACGATCCAATCCATTTAAATAATTATGTCTCGGGCTGAGTACTCTGCTCAGCCCAAATACATACATACATACATATCTTCACGCCAAGTCCCTTACGACTTAGGCAGAGAGTATCGAGTGCCAGACCTCACGATCCTGACAAACCTGTCTTGCTTCCTTCACATTCATAACCCAAATAAGTTTGGGGGAGTTATAAAAACCGCGAGGTTAGCAACATATTAGCCATTTCGGAAAAAAAAAATGGTTGTACATCTGCCTAACTCTTCGGAGGGAGTGATTTTTTTTTCCGTAAGAAAATAGGGATTAGCTCTTTCATAGACTCAGTGGTTGAACATAATGACCAGACTACACAGACTCCTTTAGATAAGACGTCACGCACCTATCACACATATGTTTACACACGTTTCACACACGTACGCACTATCACTAGCTGAGTGAAATACATCTTGTAGGTAGTTTCAATAACTTTGTCTTCGGTTTTTTGTTTTACTCATAATAAATCCAATATCATTACTAAGGCGGTTTACACACGTCAACCGCCCCTCCTCGCTGCCGTCCGCTTTTTTTTGAGTGACTAATGTGTTGCCAACTTCGCGGTTTTTACAACTGGTTACTGGGTAGACTTGATGGAGGAGTAGTGTCGGCTCTTCGCTCGGGTTAGGCGACGGGCGCAAGAGAGATCTTCGTCGCCGAGACCGGCGGCGACGGTGTATTGTATTGTCCTGTGAGTTTCCCGCGGTTATTATTGAATGCGGAGGATCCGATAGATGAACGCTGACGTGCGCGCGGGGTGCCGAAAAACTGCTCGGATTGTTGAAAGAGCAGAACTTTTATAGATAACATTGATGTCCCGTTTAGAGTTCTGCTTCGTAGAAATTGATGAACTCAATGTCTTATTTTTTTTCTACGCCATAAAAGCCAGATTCTTGCCACCACTTGTCCATTTTTGCCAGTGCCAGTGATCAAACTGGTTATAGGCGGCTTAAATCGATGTACGCGAACAGGCGCGTAAGCCGCCTTAGTACTTGAGCACCGCTACAAAATCCGCTTTTTCGCCACCGCCCGGCGCGTCAGTGAGCGGTTTCGTGTGTTATTCGCCTAATTTTTTTTTCCGATTCGATTTGTTTTCATTTTTCCTAATTTCATTTCATTTATTATTATTATTTCCGCTTGCAAATTGCCCAAAAATAGATAGCTACCGATGTAACGAATTGACAATTATACTGTATCTTATACAAAGTAATTATTTATAATTATTACATATATTTTAATAAAAAAGCACCTTCACGCTCATAACCCTAGGGCACCCATAATTAGCAGAAGACATTAAGTCCCACAATGTGATAGATGCCAAGCCTATAGCCAACCGGGCACATATCCGAGCCCGGGCAACGTTATTTTTACTAGAAAATTAAAAAAGGGCAAGACGAGGCTGACAAGGGGATCGAAAGCGGAACCTCCAGAAGTCAATTCCGACGCCAGACCGCTAGACCTCAGAGGCGATATAATAAAAGAAGTTTAAATTTAATTCTTTTTGTAACCAAAAGAGGCGTTGTTCAAAATTTTCTTACAAATAATTAAGCGCAGTAAAAGTATAAAAATCGACTCCACCTATTTCATTGGGTGCTACGTCGAGCTGCTTGTTTTCGAAAAATATATTTTTTAGATTTTAAAGAAATTATTTCGAAACTAGCTGCTACGTGCGGCTTCGCCCGCGTTTTCACAGAAACCCGGTGTGCGATCGGGATTAAAAATAGCCTATATGTTAATCCAGGTCACAATCTATCTGTCTTCCAAATTTCAGACAAATCCGTTCAGCCACTCGAGCGTGAAAGAGTAACAAACATCCATACATCCATACTTACAAACTTTCGCATTTATAATATTAATAGGATGGATCTCCTGTCAATTTTATCAACGTCCATAAAAGTAGCTTTTGAGTTATGCTTAATAATGCATAAATTTTCATTTATGTCAACAAAAACTAAAAAGATATGCATAATTATATAATTTAAAAACAACTCGTCGGATCATGATAAAATTAATACTTTGAGATCTGAGAAAAGAACCCTTAAAAATTGGTTGCCTGTTTGGCCGAGTACACGCGTAACAAATGTTCATAAACACATACAGTTGAGTTGAAAACCTCCTCCTTTTTTGGAGTCGGTTAATAATTTACAGAGATACTCACGAATATAGCGCCATTAACTCATGGTAAGACTTAGCGCATACTGTAGTCACAACAGTCTTACAAATATTGCGTCACAAAACATGCTGGACTACGCACACTTCAAACAAAATGACTGATAGACAAAATTATCTAGTATCAACAAAAATAGCACAGACAAGTTTGACTAAAATTGTCAGCTTCCGTTTTGTATTTACATAACGTGCACATTAATGACAAAACAACCTTCGCTCCAGCTGAGCTTCCTCCCACGGAGTTCCACCTGGCAGGACTGATCGCACAGGGTGACGTGAATACCGGGGGTAGTGCGGGACGTGAGCAACACACACCAGACGATATTTTTTTAATGATGTTGTAATTAAGCAATTAAGCAGATGGATTTCCTGGATGTAAGAAGTTCACGCCGCCTAGAGACAACAAAAGGTGGTAATAGTTCGCTGCCAACTTGAGGCCGGGTTGTTAGGCCCCAAGCAAAAATAAGTTTATTGGCTACCTTATCCTCCGAACTGCAACACATTGCTGCGAAACTCTACCACCTAGTCAGATGTCACAGTGCTAGTGACGGTAAGCCTATGCTTGCCTTTTACGAGCTGCCTGGCAGAAAGGCAGATGGTCTATTCTGCAAAAGGAGTCCGGACCAACACGGGAGACCAAGGAAAGAAAAATTGCCACCAAACGACCTAGTTGTAGAAACAACCAACGAAAGACATCAGGGCAAATAGGATACCGCCCTAAGGCTAAGGGACTATCGTGACTACAATGTGCGCCCATCCTAAGACTCAGGCTATAGAAATACGTTACCTTGAAGTTTATTGCTGTGCTTGTGAAAATTAGCAAGTGTGCCATGACTGTGACGTTCGTAACACGTGTAGTGACATTGTCGGATGTCACAGAAAAATATTTTATAATTCACTAGCTGTTTCTGCTCCATTTTCCGCGTATTAAAGTTATCTCAACTATTTTCATCGTCGACAGTTGGTGGAACTCCATTGCATACTTTTTTTAATAATTCGGCTCTCATGGAATCTCATGCTTATGAACTACTACTACTACTGGCTACGCTTCCTTCCGGACTGTAACAGGACAGTGGTGGTGGTCTTCTACTTATTATTCTCGTCTCTTACGAGCTGCCGCACAGATAGGCAGATGGTACATTCTGCACAGGGAACCCGAAGTAACACGAAGGAAACATCGAAATAAAAAGTAGCATTTTTCATTCTCCAGCAGATAACTATCACCACAACAAATACCATATCAAATGGATAATGGCAGAATGGAAAAAAAAGCATCTTCACGCCCATATCCCCGAAGAGGTAGGCAGAGGCACAACCAGGCCACCCATGACTAGCCAAAGGCACTAAGTCCCACAACGTGATAGGAGACAAGCCTATCGCCGACCGGGCACATTTCCAATCTCGAGCAACATTTTTTTTATTAGAAAATTGGAAAAACCACATTTTCTTTTTGTTGCCCGACCCGGGAATCGAACCCGGGACCTCATGAAGTCAAGCCCAACACCCGAACCGCTAGACCACAGAGACGACTAGTGAAAAAATACAAATGTCAAAAAGTCCGCCTTATCACAAAATAAATTTAGAATCCCGTTTAACTAAACACTGTCTAAAATTAACGTCCAACCAATAATTTGCCAAGCATGAATAATGTTGCAACATGTTACTGAATAAAAATTCAATCTTAAACATTGCTTAGTAAAACGAGTGTTTAACGAGTGTTTAATTTTTTAAAGTAAGTCAGTATACGTTTCAAAGTGTATATTATGCCAAATGCTTACATTGGATTGGACAACAACGAAGCAGATAAATTCTTTTATTTTTCTAGTATCTTCACGCCCATATCCCCTTAATAATAGGCAGAGGTACAACTGGGGCACACATTGTTAGCCGAAGACACTAAGTCTTATAATGTGATAGGTAACAAACCTGTCGTCAACCGGGCACATATCTAATCCCGACGTTGTTCTTATCAGATTTTTTTAATTTAAAAGTAAAGATATCATTTCTTTTTGCAAACTAAATGGTAGGGCAAGTTCATATACTCCACTTTACCATCAGTGATCTTTTTAACGCCCCGTTTACAATAAAACATAGGCTTACCATTAATGGCGTCCAAGTAAGAGAAAATACGCAATGTTAACTCACAAGGGATTCTGATCAAAGTTGGATCTCGCTCAAAGCACCTAAATAAGAAATTATTTTGTCGAAATTTTCCTTACTTAGAAGTAGTAGAAAACACACATAAATAGATTTTTTCATAGAAGAAAGGGTAAGGGATCTCCGCCGCCCCCGGACATCCGCAACACCAGGAGTATCTCAGATGCGTTGCCGACTTTAAAGGCATGGGTTCGCTTATTACTTGAAAGAGCCTTCAAGAAAAAGCATAGTCATTAAAAAAAGTCGTATACATTTGAAAATACCGCCCTTGGTAATTGGTTCCACAGCGATGTTCTGATAAGCAAAAAGTGTCACCAGAATCGCACGATAGTCGATCGAAACACATCAAGGTTATGGCTATTATACAATAAGCTCTGAAGGGAAAATTGAAGTGGAAGCGAAGTCGCGTGTAGCAGCTAATGGTAAGCATAGAATATCATATGAAATACGAGCGTTGTCAGAAGATAATTCACTCTTTCAACCGACACCAACGTAAGTCAGTCTCTAGAATTGTGGAAACAAACCATAAAGCTATCAGCTTCGAGGTGGGAACATAAACAATTAGTCACAATCACCGCGATTCAGCGTTCAAGGTTCATGCAATTTTCCAAGGGGTTAACCAGATGAATTAAATTGACGCAATTCATAAAACTCGAAACATTTGAACTGCTGAGATACCTGCATAATAGAAACCGTCAAACACAGTTTTGGACTAAGCATTTTTTATGTCATAAGATAGAGAAAAAACTTTTTTTTATGATAATGCAAGGCAAACAAGCAGACGGATTTCCTGATGGTAAGAAATTCACGCCGCCTAGAGACACCAAAGGTCGTAATGGTGCGTTACCAATCTGAGGCCGGGATGTTAGGCCTCGAGCAAAAGTAAGTTTACCGACGGTTTCCTGCTTGTGAAAGATTTTGCATAAAGACACCACATATTTACAATACTGGTACGTTACTATCTTAAAGGCGTGATATTATCCTTCAAGACCGACTATAATGGCAAGTAGGCACTTAAGCTATAGATGCGAGGAATGAGTAACGCGGTGGTACTAATCCGGACGAGCTGCTGCAGTTCTCTGCCTATGTAACTCTATCGAAATAATCCAGTTACCCAAATCGTTGTTATCGTCACACCCCGAAGCCGAAAATTGCAGGAGTCTTAGAAGATTTTTTACGAAAACTTAGCAGGGTTTTTCATAAAACTACATAATCTGGGACCCATTCCACTTCCAGCTATTGACGGAGTCGTTACATCTCGAAGCCAGCAAATTTGAAGCAGTAGCAAAATGTGTGGAATACTATCATTATAATAAATTAAAATAAACTAGTAATATTAAAAACCTATTGCACTCCGTGAAACTAAACAATTAAAGGCGCTTCCATCTGTCGATAGAGTTGTTACATCCCGAAGCCAGCAAAGTTGCAGCAGTAGCAAAATGAGGGGAAAACCTTTATCGTAATAAGGAAAAATATAGTACAAATATTAAAAAAACTGATTGGGGTACAACGTGACGCTAAACGATTAGAGGCTCCTCCAGCTGGCGAGAGGTTGCATCTTGACGACCACACAATTATACTGCTGTGGTAATCAAATGAGAGGAAAATCATCATCATAATAAGGAAAAGTATAGTAGAAATTTTTGAAAAACTGTTTGAGGTACTGCTTGAAACTAAACGATTAGAGGCTCCTCCAACTGGAGAGTTGTTGCATATCGACGATCACAAAATTACTCTGCAGTAGTAGTCAAATGAGGGGAAAAGCATCATCATAAAGTAAGTATCTTGAGGTCTATATCCCCAATGAGGTAGATAGAGGTACAACCAGAGTACCAACGACTAGCCGAAGACACCAAATCTCACAATGTAAAGGCGGGAAGCCTGTCGCCAACTGGGTTGCCCGACCCGAGACTTCAAGAAGTCAAGTCCAACGAATACCGCTAGACTACAGAGGCGATCATCATATTTAGGAAAAATGTAATAGAAATATTTACAAAACCGATTGGGACACTACATGAAACTAAACGATTAGAAGGCTCCTCCAGCTGTCGAGTTGTTGCATCTCGACGACCACATAATAACTCTGCAGTAGTTGTCAAATGAGAGAAATGTCATCATCACGATGAGGAAAAATGTACCAAAAATATTAACACAAACTGATTGGGGTATTCCATGAAACTGAACAGTTTGAGGCTAACCATTCGCACCTCTGCTCAAAAATACTAATTACTGAATCAGGTCCAATTTCATGTTTAGATTATTAGTCATTCAAGAGGAAGTCGTAAAATGCTTCTGGCATGTCCATACCTAATATAGATGCGAAACAATATTTCTTTGTCCTTTACATTTTCACAGCTAAACCGCGGGATCAATTTCAACGAAATTCAATATGTATATTATGGTAAAATACTGGATCTATTTCAACGAAAATCAGTATTATAAAATATCTAAGTTCAATAAAAGGCCACTTTTTTCGGAAAAATCAAACCCTAAAAACTATAATAATACAAAGTTTGTATGATACGATATTTATTAATTTACGCCGACCAAGTTGCATGTAAACATTAAAGCTCGGTTCCTATAATCAATGAATTGTAATCCTATCTGCATATATGTAAGTATAATCAATTGGTTAATTTGACTGTGACGGATCGTTGCTCATATTTACACAAATTTTTCGAGTTTACAGTCGATAACCGACGACCGTAGTTAGATTTTACTAATCATACAAAAAACTACCATTCGTAACCAGAACGACTCGTTTCTTAAATATAGGAACCGGGCATTAGTACATTTAAAATTTCTTTTTATTACTAGGTGCTTTTTCCGGCTTCGCTCGGATGGTAATTTCATCATAAGACACATAATAATATAAATAAATAATAGAACGTAAATTGAGATGTAAGTTATCCTGTCTTTCAAGTTGGGTCAAACTGCACACGGTGTGCAAATTTGATTGAAATCGGTTAAGTAGTTTAGGAGTGCATCGCGGACAAACTACGTGACACGTTATTTATATATATTAAGATAAGTGTTATGACAGTGTACAAACTCATGGCTCTTTAAGGTTGTTATGTGTTTGTTACCATGTTGTGGCCAAAACGCTAAGCCTAAGTACTTTTACACACAAGCGGCATGTCACCAACGACATAGGTAACTGCAGCCGTCGACACACGTCGGCGTCAATCATCGACGCGTCGGCAACTGCCGTCGACAAGTGGTGACGCTTGCAGTTGTGACGGCAGACGTTGTCGCTTGTCGACGCCAGCTGTCAACGTGTTGACTGCTGCCGCCAACGCGTCGACGACTGACGCCGACGTGTGTCGACGACTGCAGTTAACTATGCTGTTGCTGACATGCCGTTTGTGTGTTAGAGCTCTAATGTGGAAGTGAAGCTGCTTCAAGTCTTACATGATGTTATTAATAATACCTAAAAATTAATTCATATCTAATAAAAAAATATTTTCACACCCATATCCCGAAAGAGGTAGGCAAAGTCACAACCAAGGCAACACTAAGTCACTAAGTCCCACAATGTGATAGGTGGTAAGCCTATCGCCAACCGAGCATATACATTTTTTTAGAAATTTGAAAACATTCATTTTCTATTTGTATTTTTTACCTGACCCGGGACCTCAAGAAGTCAAATCCGACTCCGGACCACTAGACCAAAAAGGCGATAATTAAATTAATAATAACACCACGTAAAATTATTTTACGGCAACAATAAATAAATGGACTTGAATATCTCATTCTCTAAACCGAGAGACATGACAATTGCATCAAACAAAAAAAAAATAGCAGCGTTAAATGGTCAGAGTTGTCTTGGTAACTTGAAAGTTTCAGTATCCAAAAATTTATATGTTTTTTCAAACGACGCTACTCTTGCCTCATTGATCTTTTTTAGACGATTAAATCCATACATATGGCAAACAAACTCTTCTATCTTCTCAAAAATATTTTCTCTATTAATAATTATTAATAAATTAATATTATAAATTAATAATTATTAATAATTGCTTGCCACAAAGGTCCTTTTGTAATATTCTTAATGTGTGATAAGTCAGCGAACAAATACACGTACTGCCTAGTGGTCTACGAAGATAATGGCCTTGAGGCCATGTATGAGTTATATGCAATGGTTCACATGTAACCAAAGTTTACCGGCTTATCTATCCCCCAGATCAGAACATGATACTGTCGTTATGACGGCAGAAAATGGTACGGCAGAGGATCTTTTTTTTATGTTATAGCAAACAAGCAGACGGATTTCCTGATGGTTAGAAATTCACGCCGCCTAGAGACACCAAAGATGGTAATGGTGGGTTGCCAACCTGAGGTCAGGATGTTAGACCTCGAGCAGAAGTGAGTTTACCGGCTACCTTACCCTCCGAACACGTCATGACGTTATGGCGGCAGGAATAGATAAGGCGGTGATACCAATCCGGGCGAGTCGCTGCGAAACTCTACCACCTAGTCAGATGTCACGGTGTTAGTGACGATAAGCCCATGCTCGCCTTTTATGAGCTGCCTGGCAAGAAAGGCAGATGGTCTATTCTGCAAAGGAGCCCGGACCAAAACGGGGAAAACCCCTACCCGGGTAAGTGTCTTCCACTAGTTGTTACTTTAGTACAGTGATTTTCAAAGTCCCAGGTGAACACCTGGACCCCACGGGAGACTCGAGGGGGGTCTAGTTTGACAAAAATGTAATTGCCCCACAATGCACCCACCTTGCTACTTCCATGCTGGGGGCCCACCGAATTCAGCAAAATTTTAATAGTAGTCTATGAAACAAAATAGTAGGAGAATCTATGCTTAACATTACAAGTACAATTTTCGCATGCCAGGGTCATATATTTATGAGAAATCAATTAAAAACTTCTTGTGAATTCTTCGTGTCAGGGTCAACATTTATAAGAAAAATGAATAAATGCAACTAAAAGCCAATTTCTTGAAAATTATAATGATAATATAATATGATCATGAATGCTGTCCTTCCAGGCAACTCGTAAGAGGCGAGTATAGCCGAAACTAATCATTACCAACTAGACCACTGGTGGAAGAGTACTTTGTAGCAACTTGCCCGGTTACGGATTCACCGCCTTACGTAATCTTTGTGTGGGTAGCCGGTAAACTTACTTACTTGAAGCCTAACATCCCGGCCTGAGGTTGGCAACACACCGTTTCTATCTTTGGCGTATTTAGGCGGCGTGAATTTCTTACCGCCAGGAAATCCGTCTGCTTGTAATTACCTATACGTTTAGGATCCACGATTACCGGTCATACTTAGAATAATTTGTGTAACCAAGGGCGTCGCCAAGAGGGGCAGCTGCCCTCCCCTAGAGATTCTAAAAAAATGATAAAGCAAACAGTCTTATGTCTTTAACTCGACTTGATGGATTATTCTAATACTCTTTCTACTAGTTTGCTGCTGTTTAGAGCGAAATGCAAGGCAAGTCAAAAAGTCGAGGGCACGAGGCTCCCGATTGAACCTACAATGTAATTTTTTCTCCATATCCGTATCAACTTGCCCCCATCTAGGCCATCGGCTGGCGTAGCTCTTGTGTGTAACTTATTTAGTGATTGTATTTGTTATCTTCTAATATGGCAAAAATCTTGACTTGTATGCTGTGTTTTGAATGCAGGCGGAATTAGAAACACCAAATTAGGCTATAGCCTACTCAGGACTCCACCAGCACACTACGATGAGTGTTTAGAGCTATAAATATACGCCTTGTGTTTTGTTTCAGGTCCGGTTTGTAAAAGATGGCTACGAGAATGTAAATAATTCAAAATATTTTTAGAAACATCAAAGTGAGACATTGATTCATACATTTTTAATTACGAAAATCTTCCTAATGTTTTACGACAGGAATAAACAACAATCAACATTAAAAGAAAACTGCTTACAAATGTCAGTCATGTGTAAATCAAAGGATGCATTAATTATCTACGTTATTAGATATTTTTTTTGTTCCATCATAGAATCGCATCTGTCGTGTAGCGGTCTGGAGGCGGACTTCTTAAGGTGCCGGGTTCTAATCAGGTTGGGTCAGAAAAAAAAGTTTATTTTCAATTTTCTAATAAAAATAGCGGTATCCGGGATGAAAATGAAAATAGAAATTTAAACTACAACGGCTTAAGGGTCACAGCAGATCATTGTGAAATAATGTCGCTGATGAATTGCTGAGAGCAGGTTCGGCAAAAATAAAATCAGGACTGAAACCAAAGATTCAGTTTTTAATCAGTTCAGATTCTAGATCAGTAGAGATAAACACGAAAGGACATGATAGGAGCTTTCAGAGTTAAGACAAACCAAGGAAGTCATCCTAGAAATAAAAGAAAACTAACAAGAAAACAACTTAAACTAAGTTAGATCTTCTAACTAAAATGTAGGTATTTTAACAGGTCACTTCTCATTAGAGACCTTCAAAAAATCGGAGACGTCGATAGTCCGCGCAGTTCAATTAAAGACGAAGAAGAAACGCCACATCAAGTGCTACTGAAGCGCAGCTATGTACACCAAAGAAACGGGCTCAGAACCTTGCTGAGCTGGAAACAATGTAAGAAGTCATTGGTAACTTGCAGGATAAGCTGACTTTTTGGGGGAGTTGGGATGGTTGGAATATCCACCAGCATCACACGTACAATGGGTAATCATTACAGGTGAGTGCGATTAACTGTCCGCAAACAAAAACACAAAAATAACACCTAAGCTCGGGCGGTAAGAGCAAATGGAAAAATCGTTTTACCTATTCTAAAAATCATAATCAACAGGATTTTCTGCCAAATTTGAACGAAGCAAACAGCCACTACGAACGAACGAACGAACGAACAAATCGCATACACAGCCACCGCAAGCAACAGCTATTTATCCCGAAATAATATTCCTGTGGGACCACGCTGGCAACGCCGCAAGCAACAGCTAGTATATCACAAAAAGCGTACAGTACTACTATTTAAATTATGCGCTTCGGCTTTACACTTTTTACACTTTATACTTTTATATTTAAATTAGCTGACCTACTCTAAATTTAAGCGGAATGATTAATTATGTGTAATAACAACTCTATATAGATATATTTATAATACATTCGGATTTCCGAAGCTTGACGAATATAGCCAAAGCGCATATTTTAAATAGTACTACTATACTTACATAAGGCCACCAAAAGTTTCCATTTTAATGTATGCACTATTATATCTCAACAGCCATTTGGTAGACCTTGATTAAGATGTATATGGAAACACCTTATGGTGATGACCTAGCAAAAAAAGAACTATAACTAATTAAAAACATAAAATCTATTTATTGGTAGAGCAATTGCTTAAACATTCAGTCGAATTGATAGCTTACTCCTTTTCTAGTCAGTTAAAAATTGTATCGCTTTTTTTATTTTATTTAGTTTTTATTTTATTTATTATTTTTTTATCGCCTCTGTGGTCTAGCGGTTCAGTTGTTGGACTTGACTTCCTGAGGTCCCGGGTTCGAATTCCGGGTCGGGCAAGAAAAAGAAAATTGGATTTTTCCAAAAAAAAAAGTTGCTCGGGATTGGATAATATGTGCCCGGTTGGCGATAGGCTTGCCACTTATCACATATTGGGACTTAGTGTCTTTGGCTAGTCGTGGGTGCCCTGGTTGTGCCTCTGCCTACCTCTTCGGGGATATGGGCGTGAAAACACTTTTTTTTTTTCTTTAAAAATTTCATAACTTCTATTTAAATTATAAATGCGAAAGTTTGTATGTTTGTTGTTTGTTACTCCTTCACGCAACTGCTGAACCGATTTTAATGAAATTTGGTACACACAGAGGGTAATTTGGATTATCACATAGGATAGTTTTTATCACGAAACAATATTCTTGTGGGATCACGCGGGCAACTATATATGCGGGCTAGTATATCATAAAAAGCGTACAGTACTATTATTTAAATCATGCACTTCGGCTTTACACTTTTTACTCTTTTTGCACTTTATACTTTTATTTTTAAATTGCCTCTGTGGTCTAGCGGTCCGGGTGTTGGACTTGACAGCATGAGGTCTCGGGTTCGAATCCCGGGTCGGCCAACAAAAAGAATATTGGATTTTTCCAATTTTCTAAGTAAAAAAAATGTTGGTCGGGATTGGAAATGTGCCCGGTTGGCGATAGGCTTGCCACCTATCACATTGTGGGACTTAGTGTCTTCGGCTAGTCGTGGGTGCCTTGGTTGTACTTCTGCCTACCTCTTCGGGGATATGGGCGTGAAGATACTTTTAATCTAAATTTAAGCGAAATGATTAATTATGTTTAATAACAACTCTATATAGATATCTAATACATTCGGATTTCCGAAGCTTGATGAATATGGCCGAAGGGTTTGTTCCACATTGGTCCTACAAAATTTCGCCCCACTTCAGAAATCCGTCTACGTCCTACATTTTATTCCTGTTTCGTCCTAAAAAATGATTTTCTACTTATTATTATAATTTCGTCCCGTTTCGCCTCAGATTTTATGCTCGTTTTGCCCTGTCCATTTTTGTTAACAATTTTAAGTAAGGGCAGAAACAAAAATGTTATTATTATTTATAGCAGGTAAATAATGCGAAACTGGAAACAAAGAGTTGCCGGGTTGTTTATACGATTATACGCTAAATAGTTGCATTTTAAACTAGTCGTTGTAGTGTTCTACAATGGTCTAGTATAGACCAATGACATGAATTTGGGTTTCATCAGTTAGAAAATGCAAAACAAATACTATAAATTATAATACTCAGTTAAATATCCTTTTGCTACCTACCTAATTGTGAGGAGGTTGCTTACAGTACCATTTTAGGTCTATATAATATATAATATTTATCCAAAAGTGCACTACTCATAACGCTCATATTATTATTCGGCGAAAAAAAGACAATAAATAAGTCGTGCAAATTAGGCGGTATTTTAAAGTGACTTACTACTTATTTTAATATATACAGATAAACAAGCACTCATGAGTATTTTTTTTTAATTTTTGTTTTTCGTTAATAATTAAAAGACGCTAAAAAGTAACCCATTTTCAACACCAATCACCGCATAGTAAATGTTAATAAAAAACTGATCCAATTAATTAATAGCCATCCTATTTCAAACGACAAAAAATGTTGATTAAAGAGATTTTTTTATAAGTCCATAGTTTCCTCCGGTTCTATTACCTTAAATCAGTTTTTATCGGTGACAGAATTAATCTCCAATACTTAAATTATCTATTAAATGGTGCGCAGATTGAGAAGATTGAGTGTATTCAATACAGTCCATATTAAATGGCTCTATTTTTTCGACCATCGTATGGAAAAATGTCCTTTTCTTTTTAATTTCTTTGACATTTTTAAATTGATTTACTATACGTTTAAATATTGTTTTTATTACACTTTGATTTTTCCATTTGAATTAACAGTTTTGTTACCTTTTTGTTACCCAAAAAATTTGTGTATTTGTAAACGGTACTTTTGGGACCTTATGTAATGTGGGACGAAACAGGAAAGATTTTGTGTATGGGGCGAATAAGGAAATTTATGGAATTTGGGACGAAAAGTTAGGGCGAAGGCGGAACAAATCGGCCGAAGCGCATAATTTAAATAGTACTTACATAAGGCCACTAAACGTTTCCATTTCAAATTATGCACTATTATATCTCAACAGCCATTTGGTAGATCTTGATAAAGATGTATATGGAAATACCTTATAATGATGACCTTGCGAAAAAAGAACTATAACTCTTAAAAACATAAAAACTGTTTATTGGCAGAGCAATCGCTTAACAAACATTCAGTCGAATTGATAGCTTACTCCTTTTTCTAGTAAGTTTAAAATTATAAAAATCCCATTAATGTTATAAATACGAAAGTTTGTCTGTTTGTTGGTTTGTTGCTCCTTCACGCATATACTGCTGAATCGATTTTCATGAAATTTGGTACACAAATAGAGGGTAACTTGCATTAACACATAGGATAGTTTTTATCCCGAAATAATATTCCTGTGGTACCACACTGGCAACGCCGCAAGCAACAGCTAGTATATCATAAAAAGCGTACAGTACTATTATTTAAATTATGCGCTTCGGCTTTACACTTTTTACTCTTCTTCCACTTTATACTTCTATTTTTCAATTGGCTGACCTAATCTAAATTTAAGCGAAATGATTAACTATGTGAAATAACAACTCTATATCGATATCTATAAAATACATACGGATTTCCGAAGCTTGACGAATATAGCCGAAGCGCATACTTTAAATATTACTACTGTATAATTCTTGAATCTTGATGCCAAGCACGTTGAACATAAATGCTCAATTTCTTGGTTTTCTTGCAAAAACAATGGCTGTGAGATAATGGATGTTACATAACTTGTGCACAAACTTATTAACATACAGACTTCAGTATCTGTGAATTTGTAGTGACGTAGTAGGTACTCAGTTGCAAATATTTCACGGCCGCCATTACGATTTTATAAAGTATCTTCAAGCCCATATCCCCGAATTATGTCGGCAGAGGCACAACCACGACTAGTCATAGACACTGAGACCCACAACGACTATCGCCAACCGGACACATGTCCAATCCTAGGCAACGTCATTTTATTAAAAAAGTAAAATTACACATTTTGTTGTCCAAATCCGAGACCTTAGGAAGTCAAGTCCGACCCGGGCCGCTAGACCACAGATTTTCTCGATTTTCTATTGGCTAACATTTACTAAAACTTTTTAACATTTACTACATAACTTTAAATCTACAGCGGATTTAAAACATATTTCGTGAAACGTCAATGATGGACATTGCGACATTTGCTGTAATGCTATGTACAGACCAAGCAAAATAATTTATTTTTTGATATTTAAAGGCATAAAAGCAGACGAGTTGCCTAATGGATTGGCAGAAAATCACATCGCCTTAACACCAAAGGTGGTAATGGTGTGTTGCCAACCTTGGCCGGGTTGTTAGGCTTCGAGCAAAAGTAAGTTTATTGGTTACCTTACCCTCTGAACTGGAACACGACAACGGCACTGATGCACTGATATTATGGCGGCAGGAATAACTAAGGTATAGTAATTGAGGTTGGTTTAACATTTTCAAAGAAACAAATTCATCACAGGATGGGAATCCTCAGTAACTCCAAAGGGTACAGGATCAAATCCTGAGATGAAATTTTTGTTTCTTTTAAAAAAATGTGGAAATTCATCCCAAGCACGGTAAAATTGCAGAAATGAAAATTTCTTAAGAAAATCAAAAGTTATGTCCATTTTTAAATAATATGGATCCCTCTGCGTCGATAAACTCATTTTATAGTATTACACAGTTATGGTTCATAACCATCGATGTAACAACGTAAGAAAGAAATTTAAAAATTCATTACAGGCCTCTGTGGTCTAGCGGTTCAGGTGTTGGACTTGCCTGCATGAGGTCCCGGATTCGAATCCTGGGTCGGGCAACTATAACAAAATTTGGGTTTTCCAATTTTCTGATAAAAAAAATGTTGGACTTGTTGCACATTGTGGGACTTAGTGTCTTCGACTAGTCATGGGGGCACCCACGTGGTTGTGCCTTTGCCTTCCTCGTCGGTGATATGGGCGTGAAAATACTTTTTTTCACTACAGGATTTGTCCCTCAGCAACAAACGGTTAGTCCTCGAAAAGGTAGGTACTGCTTTAAATCCTATGTGACTATTTTTTTTTAGATGTTAGTGAAAATTTAAATGAGAAAACTGTTAAAACTAAATGACATTAAAATAAACGTAGTATTCGGGAAAGAGTTGTTCCAAAAAGCAAGAACGCTGTAAGACCTCTGCTGATGTTGGAGCTGTTCGTAGCCAGCAAAGCTTACTTACCACTCATTAAATCTCTTGCTCGTTTGCCTTCTCGTTTATCAAATATAAATGGCCGTTAAGGTGTTTATTATTAAGTTTTAATAGTTTTTAGAATGCGTTAAATAGACCATCTGCCCCCTACGAAGCAGCTCAAAAGACCAACCAACAAGACCATTGATTGAGTGCTGTGCATCGCCTCAATTAATCGCCTCACCTGCCACCATAATGATAGATAGATAGGTCCAAGCCTTGTCGTGGCTGGAGCCTGAGTAGCCGGGGTTAGGATTCCCCGGCGAAACCATTTCGACCAGGGTCCGAACCGTGGGGACACAAAGAGCGGACTACGGTAGTAGGCCATTTGGCTTGCATAAAGTGACAGCAGTGATGCCCGAGGAGAAGGGCTGGGCTTTTTATCTTGCCCACCCTGTCATAATGTGGTGGCGGCCAAAGTGGTGCAGGCCGTGTCTCCCTGGTGGCCCCCTGTTGAGTGGAGCTGCCTGATGGCAACGGATATGTGCGAAAGCGTCATCACAGCCCTGGTACCTGATGAATGGGAGGACATCGCGTGGTTTTACTCAGTAGGAGTCCGACATAACCCCTCCACTTTTCTCGAAACTGTTGGGTATTCATAAAGGATTTCCAGACGTTAAGAAAAACAGCCAGTAAACAAAATTATAAATGTTGCTTCTTTGAAAAGATAGAATGTTAGTTAAACTTAACGGAAGAACTATTTCTACTGCAAGGTGTACCGATAAGTACATTTTTCATATTTAAAACTTTATTGTACAAATAAATTTAAGATTTCTTTGATTCCAGGAACAGCTCTCATTTGTATGCTCACTCATAACACTATACAGATATAGATAATTAAATATTTTACCATTACTATAATGTTTACATACAATAAATCACGAGTGCCGACATTAATCGCCAAACATTGGTCAGTTGATTAATTAGTTTAAAAACGCTGTAGGGCCACGTTAGTTCATGTTTATTAATAAAATGGCTTAAGCTTAAGCTTTACTATGTGGTAGAGTTTCGCAGCGACTCGTCCGGTACCACCCGCCTTACCTATTCCTGTCGCCATAACGTCATAGCTTGCCGCTGACGTTTCAAAGAGTAAGGTAGCCGGCAAACTTACTGTTGCTCTAGGCCCAAGATCCCGCCCTCAGGTTTGCTACGCACCATTACCACCTTTGGTGTCTCCAGGCGGCGTGAATTTCTCACCATCAGGAAATACGTCTGCTTGTTTGCCTTTCATTGTCATAAAAAAGTCTACTACTAGGGACATCAATTACAATTAAAATCTTTTCAAAAAACATATTTTTCGATACAAGCTTCTTTTAGTTGCATTATAAACAATTCTAAAATTAAACAATTTTAATGAATCCCCGACAAAACATGTAGCTAAGAATCGTCTTTCAAACAAAAAAAGTATCGAAATCGGTCCATCTATTCAAGTTACGATGCTACAACTAGACACACATACAGAGCCACTTTAAACTTGTTACATCCCTCTTTTTGCGACGGAATTTAAAAATACAGCTAATCAATAACGATTATTACGTCAACACATATCGCGCACCTAGATCTAAACCGAATCAACTAAAAAATCATGTTTTTTTTTAATTGGACGTAGTTAAGCAGAAAGGACCCATTCCACATCTAACTAGTTTTGAAATAACTGACTTTGAAGTTTAAATATTTATAATAATAATATGTACTGGCCATATATGCGGGTTGGTATGTAATGATCATACAAATGTCATAGCTTTGTTTATCTGTAGGAAATTTTACTGAACGAAAGTATTATAAGCTTTACGACCTTTTTAGTATGTTTCACTCAATTTTGTTGTTCATGTGGGTTGGGTCCTTTCTGCTTAACTACGTCCAATTCACATTCAATTCGAAAACAGTGCCAACTCAAAAATTACGATTTTTGAGTTGTCTCGGTTTAGATCTAGGCTTACGATGGAGCGTAAGACCTGCCAAACCAAAAAATAATCATCAGTCAACTTATGATTGACACAATAACAAACATACACCATACATACAATAAAAAAATCTGCACCATTAATAAGTAAGGTGAAGGTAGTAGCCCCGGCAAGGTCTTACAAGGCCTCATCTTTTTTTGAGGTTGGTATAAAACAATAAATTAAAGTTGATTCTCAAGAATGTGTACTAAAATTTAACTCTTTTAAATTAATTTTAAGAATTCAATAAACATTGTAAACTGGTTGTATAAGTCCAGTTTCAAGGTTTCCTACCTGTTTTAATTTAAACATTCTTATCTTCCTTTTTTCTAAAGATAAAAAGGGCAACTTACCTGGTTTGAATTCACGGAACCGTGAAATATAAACTGAAATAAGAATGAGGTTTGTGATCATTACATTGTTAATTTTGAACATTCTCCGTCTTATTAATAAGGGTTCCACACAGATTGAAACATTGGTTGTAAGCATTGGTTTCCATCCGTGTGGAACGTAGATTTAATTCAAATTTCGATTTGTTTCAAACAAGGTTTCGACCAAGGTCAAAGGTCCTTTATGGAAGGCGTGATTACAACCATCTGGATGATGCTTAGCTGACCTTTTACATTCACATATATAAAATAAAGTGATAGTTACTCTATTTATAACTCTACCTCTGTGGTCTACTGGTCCGGTTACGGACTTGACTTCTTGAGGTCCCGGGTACGATCCACAGCAAACAAAAAGATAGAAAATGTGTATTAACATTTTTCTAATGAAAATAACGTTGCCTGGGATTGGATATGTACCTGGTTGGCGATAGGCTTGCCACCCTTGACATTATGGGACTTAGTGTCTTCGGCTAATTGTGGGTGCCCTGGTTGTAACTCTGCCTACCTCTTCGGGGACATGGGCGTGGTGATACTTTTTTTTATAAAAATTAATCGCCATTTCGCGTGGTCAACAATTTGTTTAAAAATGTTATGTTCGGGGCAAGTATTAACAAAATGCCAGCGGTAAGTTATAATATGTAATATGTTATATATGATGTTATATACGATGTTACAATGGATTTAGAGAGATATTTTACGCAATTTATGTCTTTATTTCAGACTGAGAAATTACAAGAGAAAACCGTAGTGGGGTTCTACATAACCAGAAGTATTTGAACTTGCAACGAAACAAATATTGGATCATAGCAGGAAATACCGCGAGGTGGCAGCAAAGTTAGGCATTTGTTTTATCTCGCTTCATAAGTACGTGAATAATTAAAAAAGGAATTCAACCAAACGTAGGATGCAAAAAACCCAGAGACCAAAATTTCAGGTTATCTTATTAAGTGCTCCAGTTGCAACTCATCTTGGGATTGAAAAACTGCCCCCCAATTGGCACAAAAATAAAATGGCTGGAGATGACTGGTTCACGACTTTCATGAAAAGAAATCCCAACCTTTCGATTCGAAGCCCGCAGTTTAAGCAGAGCAAATAAAGGAGTATAAATGTTGATAAAAAATTAACCTATTCAGTATTATATTAACCTTAAAAAATAACCTATTGATAAAAAATAACCTACAAGTATTAAGGGCCATTGCAATGAAAAGAGATAAAGACTGAAAAAGAGATGGTATTAATAATTCTTTTGATAAATAATATGCTTGACAAAACTTGATTTTTATTTACTTAGTGTTTAAAATTGGAACATTGGTTACAATGAAGCAATATAAATTTCCGTTTATTATATGCCCCAAAGTAGTTAATAATTGCCCCAAGTAATAAGACGGGGTAAGTATTAACAAACGACTTTTTTTAAAGAAGCACTCTACAGCAAAAAGTAAAACGAGTTATAGAGATTTTTCTTTACGATTTTATCAAGAGGAGTGGTTATCCTGTCTCCATAACCTAATTAAATTCGGAATTACAACTAACACAATAAAATTTGTTTGTACATGGCTGGCTCCCTAGTACTATTTGAATTATGCGCTTCGGCTATATTCGTCAAGCTTCGGAAATCCGAATGCATTTTGAAGATATCGAAATAGAGTTGTTATTACATAATTAATCATTTCGCTTAAATTTAGATTAGGTCAGCCTTTTCAAAAATAAAGGTATAAAATGTAAAAAGTGTTAGCCCAAGCGCATAGTTTAAATAGTAATACTGTACGCACTATTAAGTATAAGTCGAAGCCCACTATTTAGATTGTATTAAAATTAGTATCCCATATTAATTTTATCTCTTTTAAAATCTCATGAATGAGATCATGAAACGAAAAACCTAGTAATAATGACCTATATTTCTTTAAAACTAAAAAAAACCCATCAAAATCAGTAATCTATTGGTTAAGTAAAAAAATAGTCAAATTGAGAAACTCCTCCTATTTTAAAATCGGTTAAAAAGGGTCAAGGTACTAATAAGTATCTAAAGATCTAAAATCAAATATGTAGGATTTTAAACTTAAATCGTCGCGAATTAATAACATTTTTAATTATTTATACGGGATACTCACGATCTCTTTTTATTTTATTTGACCCCCCGTCCCATTTGGAGTCCCGTCGTGACCACGGCCTATGCAACTAGGCCGAAATATCGACAAATAAAATAAAAAGAGATCGTGAGTATCCCGTATAAATAATTAAAAATGTTATCAAATATGTAGTCAAAATATTTCGTTAAAGCAACACTCGATAGTGTGAGTTCTACCTTCAACGATTAAACCTTTCTAAAATTCTTAACCTTGTAATCATATGGACGACCAAGAACGCCGTTCATCAGATCTAAATCGAGGCTCTCGTTAATTACATCGATTTAAATAAAACAAAGTTGGGTTAGTAACGCTATTTGAAACTAAAAAACAAATAGAACAGCTGGAACAAATTTCATTTTGAATTCAAAACATTATATAGTCGACTAACTGGTAATGCTCATTTTCTATTATTAACACTAAGTTATGAGAGACTTTTAACTAAATATCAGTTGCCAGTTAACCATTAAAAAAAATATTTTCGAATCCCGGATCGGGCAACAAAAAGAAAATTGGGTTTTTCCAATTTTCTAACAAAAAAAAGTTGCTCTGGTTTGGAAATGTGCGCGGTTGACGATAGGCTTGCCACATTGTCACATTGTGCGACTTAGTGTCTTCGGCTAGTCGTGGGTGCCCTGGTTGTGCCTCTGCCTTCCTTTTGGGGGATATGGGCGTGAAGATACTATTGTTTTAATTCCTTAGTTACCTAGTTTGATATTTTCGCTCGGGTATTATACGAAAGTGGTGTTAAGCGTTACAATATGATTAAATTTATTGTTATTATTATATTTCAAAACATCTACTTTTAAGCTAAGGATTGGTTTTATCTATTATTGAAGTCGGTATTTCCCTAGTTTGTAAAAACAAACGCGGTAAATGTCATGTTTACTTTTTTTAGGATTATTCGGGCCGAGCTCTAAATAACATTCGCAACACCAATCATAAACTAGACATGATAACGACATTGAAGTTCAATGTCATTTGTCCTGTATAGGTACATTATTATACTCTTTTCCATTTAGTGCCTTTAGGCAATAAAGTTTAACTACTACAAGATATTTTACCATATAGATCTTAATAAAGATTAACAGTTTATTCAAACACTAGTTGTTCCGGCGAACTTCGTTTGTCCCGTTCAGTAAATTAAAATGTCGTTTTTCCTAGTTTCCTTACTGTTGTAAAGGATAAAATGTACCCCATGTCCTTCTACCGGTTCTAAGCTACCCCTCCATTAATTTTCAGCCTAATCCGTTTAACAATCACGACTTTTTTTGTGTATTTTTTTATAATATATACTTTTTATAATATATTTATATATTATACCTAAATATAAAGATATTTTTTTCCATTTTCATATAGACGATTCATCTTTCATAATTATTTTTCCTTTTCTTTTTATTGGTGTATTCTGCTATTCGGGGCGGAGACAAATATAACAAATCAAGAACCATAAAAATTGGTCCAGCAGATCTCGAGTCATAAGTGTTAAAACAAATCCGTCTTTGTTTTATATAGGTATATAGATATCGATAATTTACAAAATAAAAGTACAAATAGGGATATTATATATTTTTTTATGATAATGGAAGGCAAACAAGCACACGGATTTCCTAATGGTAAGAAATTCACGCCGCCTAGAGACACCAAAGAATGTTAGACCTCGAGCAAAAAAAAGTTTTCCGGCTACTTTACCCTCCGAACCGGAACACGACAACAGCAAGCATTGGACGTTATTATGGCAGGAATAGGTAAGGCGGTGATACCAATCCGGGCGAATCGCTGCGAAACTCTACCAACTTGTAAAATATGAAGCTATATTACTACTAGAGGTGGAGTGTAGCCTCCAGTAGTATTTTAGCATCATGTTACGTAATTTCGAGATCATTGGTTATAAACATTTCTAACATGTTTTCGAACGTCACGCAGTGTCACGTTCCGAAGTTTTCTTACACAAATCTATCTTAATTCCACTGGTGTTATCGAAAAAACTTGGTGAAAATTCTACATCGCGAGTCTGTTTCATTGAACACTAGCCTTCCCGACGAACTTTGTGCTGTGTGAAAAAAAAAAGATGTTATTTTCTCAGAAACTTTCCCAGTTTTTCTTTCCATAATAACCTTCTCCTGACAATAACTAACACAACAAAAAAGAATTATCAAAATTGATCCATCCGTTCAGGCCTGATGCGAAGATCGCGCGAAATGGTTTACTAGGTTATAGGTGGTAGAGTTTCGCAGCGACTCATCCGGATTGGTACCACCGCCTTACCTATTCCTGCCGCCATTACGTCAGTGCTTGCCGTTGACGTGTCCCGTTTCGGAGGGTGAGGTACACGGTAAACTTACTTTAGCTCGAGGGCTAACATCACGGCCTCATGATAGCAACGCACCATTATCACCTCTGGTGTCTCTAGGCAGCGTGAATTTCTTACCATCAGGAAATCCGTCTGCTTGTTTGCCTTCCAATATCATAAAAAAATACAGGACATCCTGTATTTATGTACATACAGATTCACGCCATAGTCCTCTACAGAGAGTAGTGTGCCAAGTGAACCAAGTTCACCGGGTCAGCTTGTATAGCCACAACTACGTATACAGTTGCCAATGTGAAGCCGGTTTCCGCTGAGTTTCTTTCACTGGATCTTCTCAGTAAGTGGCCGCGTTCTCATCCGGTGATATATTTTAGATTTACATACTGAGATGCTTTACAAAAATCTTTATGACGTCTATGTCATGTGAAATAAACGTATTCTTATAGGTCAAACGGGTTATAACCAACACCACTGGTGAATGGTGATAGGGTGATGTTCAGGAACTTGCCTGGATAGAGGTCCACCTATTTATCTATCCTTGCTGCTAGACAGTATAATAATCCGATCCTGAGGGTAGCGTAGCCGTTAGACTTGAACAAAAAACGTAAACGCCGGCAACAGGATAGCGACGCACCTGTAACATTTATGGTGTTTATTGGCCACGATTCTTCCTTACCATCAGAACTTTTCGCTGTTGTATGATGTTTCCTTTTCATGTAGTATCTTCAAGCATTCATCCTGGAGGTTAGCAAAGGTGCAACCAGGCCACCCAGGGCTAGCCGAACATAGCAAGGCAAGCAATGTGATAGGTGGCAAACCTATTGCCAACCGTGCACTTGCTACTTATCCAATCTTGGACATTTTTATACTCTTGTTAAAAAAAAATAAGAAACATTTTTTTTTGTTGTTTTGTATCGCCCCTGTGGTCTAGCGGTTCAGTTGTTGGGATTTGACTGTATGAGGTCTACGGTTCAATTCCCGGGTCGAGCAACAAAAAATAATTGGGTTTTCCAATTTTCTAATAAAAAAAACGTTACTCGGGATTGGATATGTGCCCAGTTGGCGATAGGCTTACACCTATCACGTTGTGGGATTTAGTGTCTTTGGCTAGTCGTTGGTGCCCTGGTTGTGCCTCTGCCTAACACTTCGGGGATATGGGCATGAAGATACTTACTAATTTGTTTTCTTTTCATGTAGTAATTTATAAATCCTTAGCATAAGAAGAGAACCATAGATTTCCTAAGAATCACAAATTAGTTACAAACACCAATGTGTTAATGGTGCGTTTTCAACGTAATGTTGAAGTGCTTAGATAGCAATAAAGAGGAGCACTGATGTTATGGTAGGTATCTAAATGAAATAAGGCGGTCGAAAATTTCTGAGTAGGTAGGTAGGTATACAGGTACTTAGACTTTTCTTCAGTTCTGAAATTTATACTAATATTAGGTATTAGAGAGAGAGAGAGAGAGAGAGGTATTAGAGAATATTAGGTATTACTAAAGAGTTTGTATGTTTGCTTAAACGCGCTAATCTCAGGAGCTACGGGGTCAGATTTGAAAAATTCTTTCAGTGTTAGATTGGCCATTTATCAAAGAAGGCTATATCCTATCACGCTAAGACCAATAGGAGACGAGCACCAACAAAGATTTTTTTTCTTTTTTTTACCAACTGTTAAGTTCACCCTACACAAATAAACGAAACACGACAATGGCAAACACAGTCAATGTGGCGCAGAAAAGGTAAAGCGGTTTTTTGACAAGGTCATGGCTCGCCTGATGGCTCTGGTTGGGACTACCGTTGACTATACACCATATTAAGGGCATAGCTCCATGTTCCTGTCACGCACAATAGGGTATGGCCGAATTGGTTTGGGTGATATCAATTTGGATGAATCTGGCTGCTGGCATCTCTGAACAGTTCAGTAATTTAAAAGACTAGATCATTCCTCTACGCCTCTGTGCTCTAGGAGTTCGATTGTTGGACTTGACTTCATGAGGTCGCGGGTTTGATAGTCGGGCAAGAAAAAGTAAATGTGTTTTTTATATTCTTTTCACGCTACCCGGGTTTGGATATGTGGTCAATTCTTAAAAGACTTGCACCTATCATGTTGTGGGACTAAGTGTGTTCAGCTAGTCGTGGTTGTCCTTGTTATGCCTTTGCCAATCTTTTCAGGAATATGGGCGTGAGGCGTTATCATTCCAATTGGCGATAGGGTTGTCGCATTCCTACGCCATACAGCTAAACTAGGTATCTGCATAAGTATAATGTATATGTTTGTGTTCAGATGTTACTCGCAAGTGTCTTCCATATTGGGCCAATTTTAATAAACGAGGTTAATCAATTCGTCTGGATGTCAAGTGTTTTTATGGCCCCTGTACACATTCGGCTAAGGCGATGGACCGACATTATCTGATTCTACACTTATAATAAAACTATAAAAGACTGACTTCTGTACATTGAATATATTTGAAAAAAGATTCGAGCTAGAAAAAGGAGGCAGCGGAACACTTTAATAGCATTTTTAGATTTTTGTCTGTCAGTCTGTCGATGTGTATTCCGACCGCAATTTACGCCGAATATTCTAAACTGATCGTACCGAAATTAAGCTAGGAGGCACATTACGTTCCGAAGCTTATAGGACACTTACGATCCCGCTTTCTAAAGGGGTTTCCGTGGGACAAAAATAAATAGTCAAGATGTATATTGGGCTGGTGGTACCGTAAAACATGGCAACTTTGCCCTCGACAGTTGACTTTGCCCAGTTGTGTATTTCTTAAAAAACTTAAAAAATACAAAATTTATCCATAGTTAGTAAGCACATTTTGTGTATAGTAAAAAAATCATTATATTTCTGGCAACACTATGGGACGTACTGTTACAGATGTTACTTTAGTTACCTGTCAG
>NJDC01003210.1:125769-137950 GCA_002245475.1 Calephelis virginiensis
AGTCATTTTAAATTATTTTCTAGTTAGGGTAGTCGGTCATCCCTTCTTAAAACATCAATGATCATAAAAATATTCCAATAACTAAATTGTCCGGAATAGTCTGAAAGCCCATTCCCAAATGTCTCGTTCACTATTTAAATAATATGCAGCACTATTAACAATTATAGGTTCTTTATGTTATCCGACATCAACTCCAATGATATGCATTTACAACAATGTACGGAGTTAATTTCTATTTGTAATATAATGTGCGAAGATATAGCATAATAAACATAGACTGTGGGAAACCAAACATACTTTGTAAATTTATTAATGTTACAAACTATGTATGTAACAAGTGTGCCAAACTAAGATTGGTATATTTTAGTTGGTATTTGGTATATTTAAACTTGTAAACAAATGAATTCAGCCATTACTATACATGTTTTATGTTTAAATATTTACAACAAATGTAATAATTTACAATAAACTGGACCCTAGAGTAATCTGTAAATTCATAGCATGTAGTTAGCAAAACCCGTTTGCTCTTGTTTTTTACAATAGCTGATTTACAAGGAAGTGGACTGAATGATGTCGAGTAGAATCCAATTCTCATGGATATTTGCAAATTTATATTATTTGCTCATTTGTCTTACCCAATGAAATAATATTTATAAATTTTGTATATAATTTCTAGAATATATTACTTAAATTGTAATCTACAAATTATCTTAAATTAATGCAACATGCATTGAAATAAGAAAGTATGTGAGAACTTACTTTGAATAGTATATGTGCTGTTAAAGTCACCGTTTTTTTTTCAAATACACAGGACTTTTTACATAGCAAATCAATAAGTAAAACAATCAAATAATTCTGAATGAATTTAATATTGATAGTTTCTTATTCAGAAAAATATTTAGATTAAGTTTTTTTTTAGATTACTATTTAGAAAATTGTAGTTATGAATTGTGATTCATGAACAGAATTATATATTATTATTTATATGCTGCCTGAGTTAACACCTAAATAACTCAGATTGGTATAATAAAGTATTGCAAAATTATAATTAACTATTGGCTGTGTTCATTTGTATACCAAACTATAAATCTTAAGCTTCAGAAAAAGCTTTTCATGGCTAAATACATTATCCATTAACTGTGCATTCACTTATGATGTGAGAACCCTAGACTTGTTTACATCTGTTATATAACTTTTGAAAACCTACCACTTTTCACAATTATTTGTTTTTGTAGTCTAATGTACAAAAATAAAGAGAACTAATTGCCTTGTGTGGATTTGATATGAGAATAAGTTGTGAGCCTCACAGAGATGAACGTTTGTAACATTATTTACACATAAAAACAATATGGCACCGATATCAACACTACATATTTAAATAATGTTTGGATATGTGAAAAATACACAATATTTCCCATGATACGAGTCTCACCAGATAAGACATTGTTTTCAAATATGTATAGATAAGATATAAAAAGAATTAGTAAGCAGAGGTAAATTTAAACTTACAAAAATTGTAACTGATTACACAAAGACATGTATTTTGGTCTGATTCTAAAACTACTTATAACGGACATACAAGTTACAATTAGAGCACAATTTGATATGATTTAGCCTCTTCCAATAAAAATATTTTATTAATGGGTTTATACATGTAATTGTGACACAAACATCTGACACAGAAGCTTTCCAAAATTGTAGTTAGAATATAAAGAATGTGCAAATTATTCACTTAAGGAAAATAACCTAATGACTAATGTCGACAATCGCACAATGCATATGATGTAAAATTCTCTACATTACTAAGTAGATAATTATTTGTACAGCCTGAATTCAAAGACCTACATCTAATAGCTATCAAGTTATTGTTAAACTGCCCATAATTTATAATGCATGCCAGAAAGCCATCAACATAAAACTATACAAATTGATCACATTAGTTTATATAGGTGGTGCCAAGAGGCAAAATGTGATATAACTGAAAATCATTTATCATGAAAGAGATTATGACGGGAAATTTATTGCTATTCCATAAACTAATGTAACCAAAGTGTATGTTTGTTATATCCTGGCAATTCACTTAATCAAGTGCTAATGTTACATTTATAAGATAAATCTACAAAACAAGGAACTATACAAATTACATTTAAATTCAAATAAATTCCATACGTCAGATCCCAAACGCATGTTACATTGCACAAATCAACACTACATACAATAAATTAATCTCTTTAATATTTGATTTAGTGATTACTTAACGTAAAAATATCAACTGATAAAACCAACAAGTCAAATTATCAAAAACCCTCGACAAAACAACATTCCATTACAGCTTAGAATAAAAACAGTAACATTGTTTTACATAAAACACTTTGCCTCTCAATAAATCGGACAAATACCCAGTGTCTTTTAAATAAATATTCGTGCAAGTTACAGAAAAACAGCACTATAATGGCTTTTGAATTTTACGTAACACTACAATAAAACTTCAAGAATACAACCACGGCTATGTCTTGTTGAAGGTATAGAAAAGCCAGTTATGATAATTAGCTCAAAATCTATACAGATATTTAAAAAACTTCTCTGCATTAAAAAGCTTTAAAAGGCAAAATATATGATAAGTTCTCAATTTTAGAGCTTACATGTATATATCAAGCTCTCAGTAAGGATGTATTATGGGATATCACTAGACTAGTTTCTAATACATCCCGTCCTGAAGGTCGCACTCAATGGGCACTAAGGTAACACCACTAAACATCATAAACCAATTCAATCATCTCACTGACACTCTCACCACTGTAATGTCAGCTCGGGAGTGATCTATGTCCTTACACACCTGAAGCTGTCTCTTTACTGCCTCCAAAGCAATTCCATGACCATTCATGGAATATTAACTAATACAAAACACCTACTCACGGGTTTGGCCGCTCGCAGGCTCCAACAGTGCGCTCAGAACTCGGCAAACTCCTTCGCGCACTTCTCCGTCGACGAGATACGTAGGGCCTCCTCTTCATAGTCATCGAAATTGCTCGTATCACCTGGACCTTTGCAACGAGGGATGAAGGGCGCCTCAATCTTCTTCTGGAAAACAGCTATCCAATCTGTGCTTGCAAACCACTTGTGGCCTTTAATATCATTCACACCCGCCTTTAAATTACCATATCTCTTAGTCAAATCCACTTGCAATAGGTTACGCAGGAGATCCTTTAGGTCGGATCCAAAGTGAGATGGGAAACGAACTTTTCCAGATACAATTTTTTCATAAATTTGAATAGGCTGATCAGCGAAGAAAGGCGGATAACCAGCTGCCATTTCGTATACCAAAACTCCAAGCGCCCACCAGTCCACGGCTTTGTTGTATCCTTTCGATAGAATTATCTCAGGTGCTAGATATTCTGGGGTTCCACACAATGTCCACGTACGACCCTTCACTCTTTTCGCAAAACCAAAATCGGTCACTTTGAGATACCCTTGAGAGTCAATTAGCAAATTTTCTGGCTTTAAATCTCGGTAGATGAGGTCTAAATAATGGAGATATTCAAAGGCGAGGACTATCTGTGCCGCGTAAAATCTAGAATGAGGTTCTGAAAACCGCCCCACCTTACGAAGATGAGAGAACATCTCACCACCAGGCACATATTCTAAAACCATGTAAAGATTCGAGTTGTCCTTGAAGTGGAACTTGAGGCTTACAAGGAAAGGAAAGTTTATAGCCTGTAAAATACGTTTTTCATTCAATGTATGCTCCACTTGTTTCAATTTTACTACTTTCTGTTTGTCTAATATTTTCATAGCATAGTATTCTTTTGTTGGTTTATGTTGAACTATCATAACTCGCCCGAATGATCCTGTTCCGAGCGTTTTTATTCGTTCGAAATCGTTCAATCCGGCGGTGTTAGTAGGATTTTTCTTCCATTTCTCCTCAAAGTCTTCCTTAGCCTGGTCAAGGAACTCCTTGACGCTTTCGGCAGCATCCACCTTTTTGTTGGCGGTGGCAGCATTATTGCCCATGGCGTAAACTACTACCTTATCTAGGAGTCTTCTTTGCCGTTATTTTCGGCTACTTTTCTCAATAATCGATGCTGTCTGTTTCACGTAGGGCAGGACCAGGTCAACATAAAACAAACTTATACACATACATTCTCAAGTTTAAGAACACTAAAACATATCACAAAAGACACTGTTTGCAGGCACACATTTACACTAATGATTAGAAAACAAGATGTCCCGAAAAAAAGATTTTTTATTACATACACAAAATAAAATGGCTTCCACTATCGGACTCAAACGACAGAGCGAGCGAGAGAACACCTCGCTCACGGGGCGCTCAATTATGGCAGTGTTGCAAGTACCTCAAACAAAATTGTACAGTCCTAGGCCATAAACTACCAAATGAAATAGGACATTATACCACATTTTAGTGTACAATATATTGAACAAATCAAAATATTATTTAATTATTTTTGCGCATTTTGGTAATATTTTGAGACTCTTAGGTAAGTCAAATTATTCTCACTCACTATCTAAACAGAAGCAAATACATACTCGTATTATCTGCAAACAGCAATACACAAACAATCACAGAACAATACTAATCACAGGATGATCGATGAATCACTTTGTGAAATGTATTGGATTTGTTTTTATTGCTTACTGGTATAATAATAATGTGTCGTCACAAAAGTCTAAAGAGTAAGATATGCATAGAGCAGAATGTATAAAATTCAATATAGCATTCTGCATTCGCAATACAATATTTTCTATTGGAAATGCGTGAATCTGACGTCAAATACTAAGTATTAGATTCAGAAGCATTTAATATAGTAATTGAAGTTATTAACATTGGCGTACTATTTAGATAATGTTTTTGACTGGCTTTATATGAAAGATATGAAACATTTATATTATAACATCAACAATGTTTTACTCCTACTTAGAAACTTATTTCCTCGAAGTTATGTCAAAATTTCAGTTTTTTATTTTAATTCCCAACATGTTTTCCTTAAAGGACACCTTTATCAAATATCACACCTCTGATTGCGAGAAGTTTGATTTTGTGAGTAACATAACTTGAGTCCTTTAATACGCCACTATATAATTAAATTGATAATTTGATATTTTTATGCGATCGCACTAACACTAACGGCCAATGTTAATAATGTATCTCAATCTAATGGATTTCAAGCAATCTAGATAGCTGCGTATCCGCCGGCCTATCCTATACCTTATTCTCATATTTATCCTATGCACAGATATATTATTGGCAAGCGATAACATAAAAATGGATCAAAATATCAATCTTGGACAGCGAGTTTTGGATTAGGATTGATTATTAATATTGGCCGTAAGATGATTTTCATAGTGGTAACAAATAAATTTAACAGTTGTCCTTCTTATTGAAATAATATGGCATTTTACGAACATTTACTATATGCCAACATTGTTGTTTGTAACTGCAGCTAATACTACAGCTTCAAAATACATGCAAATCGTATGTTCTACCAAGTAACCAAGTAAGTACTTCATCACACTTGCTCACATAACTTTTTATTTTAAATTTTGGTGAAATGGTATGTTGTGAGAATTAAAGGATTTGTAACAAAAAGATTGCTACGTATTGCCAATCACCACCCTGGTGGCGATCTCAAAGGTGACATATGGTAATAAAAGGTTTGGGCCGCTCTCTTCCCCTTTAGAAACTTATTCAATTACAAAAATGTCTAGTTCATAAATTTGTGTAAGCCTGAAGATGGAAAAAATAAATAAAGATTTTATCACATATCTACTTAACGCATTTTTAGTTTTACTTTATTATATTATACATTTCTAAAGTATATATCCACTTGAAAATATTTTTTTTCATATGTCACATGTGCCTAGAGATTTTAAAGAGATGGTGAAATGAAATTATTTATTAATTTCAAGTAGGTATATTTAATTGTTTTACTGTATAACTCAAAGGCCAACAAAACGTTGTTATGTCATACATTCTCGTATAAAAGTTTCATTAAAAAAATGCTTTTGCTGATCGCCCTGAATTAAATGCAATTAGACGCATTGTGAAATAACGTACATGAAGATACATAAAATTAGCATGTTTTATGCACTAAACAGAAAAATATGCTTAATGCTACAATATAATAAGTATGCTAAGAAAATACTTTTTGTGTTTATTTTTTTTTGAGTACACAAAAACATCCGCTTCTGAAATTACCAAACAGCTGTATTTTTAGTGCTTGTAACATTGAATTTTCTTAACAATGATAGTGGCGCCATAAGGCCATCTACGACAAACAGTGCTACTAATGTAGCGCTTTGAGCGCTTTTTTAGCTTGCTTAAAGCGTTACTAAAAATTTTAGCGCTTTATAGATGATTTAGCGCTTTTTTCATAAAATGTCTTATTAAGAACATATTATAATATAATATGAACATTCGTATGTATATAATATATTTCTTGAGTGTATTTGTTTGTGTGTGTGATGTCTCTGAACGAGCGATTTTAATTTTTTTTTATGTGTCTAGGTAGGTACAAGGGGATTCGAGAATTGTTTATATTCACAATTTGCTTTACTGGAAAATGTTTTAATTTTTTTTTATTTGTAAGAAGTCGTTGATTTTGAACTGTTTTACATTGGATCCAGCAAACTGTGCCACTATGTAGCAGGTGTGAGGTATATAACTAGTAGCTGTTAAATATTAATGTCAAGCGATATGAAAAATAATGCTGGGTCGGCTAGTTTGTTCGTAAAATTTATATTTATACATTGCTCTCAAACATTACTGATAACTAAGTACCTACTGGAGAAATCTATTGTCCATGTCTTCCGAAAAATGGGGATAACCGAAAATATTTGAAACTAGCTAGGTAACAAATCGAACTTCGTATCGCTTTACATTATACGTTCTAACAGTTAGTTTAATGTATTACCAGTATTACATAGGTATATAGTTTTTTTTTTAAATTTTCCCTACAATTTTCCTGGTTTTTCTTTTCATAAAATCAATCTCCTTACAATAACTAACTCAAAAAAAAAGAATAATCAAAATTGGTGAATTCGTTATTTTATTCGTTAAATATTGTAAAATTTCTATATCATGCGAATTCGAAATTGGAGTCGTTTAAGTCATTTTAAGTACTTTGAAAACAGTACTAGCGAATTATTAATATTTCGCTAAGTACAAATAAATTCAACGAATCCTATAAAATAATTTGTTACTTACTACTAACTAAATGTTAATAATACGCCAGTATTGTGTTCAAGACTACTTATAATACATACAAAAACATAAAAACTCGATTCCAATTTCCATTTCGCATGGTATCGAGTTGATAATATGTATAGACAAGAAGCTTGTCGGCACTGATAAAACTTCATTGGTGGTATTTTCAAAAATATACCTACTTGATGATGTTAAATAATAAGTTAGCGTCGCCTAAGATCGGATGTGCCATATAACGTATGACCAAATGCATAGAATTTACTACAAATGGAGTGAGATTTTTCTTAAAGGAACGTCGCTGGCCTGGAGCCAGAATGTTAGGCCGACCGTACCGGTCTACCGGCTACCCTACCCTCCGAACAGGGACATGACCAAGTCATTATAACAGGATTAGGTAAAGCGGTAGATCCTACCCGGGCAAGTTGCTTCACATCACTTTTGCACTACCAAATTTTCAATAATTATTACGCTTGGTAAAACAACTGGCACCTAGAACAGCAGTATAGAAAATCTTTGAAAATAATGCTTATCTTTGTCAACAGATGGCAATGTATGTATCGTATTTTCATAATAATGTCATGCGCGGTTCAAGTGAAAAAATTGGTCAAAGCGATTCGAAATTGTACTCGGAAAGTTAGCTGTTGGCGTTACTTTTGAACCTCGATTCATGCGAAATTAGAATCGAGTATGTCATTTTAAGTAGTATTTAACACAATACTGGCGAAATGTTAACAATTAGTCAATAGTAAATAATAATTTATTTTATGGGATTCGTTGAATTTATTTGTAATTCCATGTTAATAACCCGCTAGCACTGTGCTCAAAAGTACCTGAAATGACATAATATAGGGTTGTTTCGCCAGTTCGCGTTCACTTAGTGGAGTTTGCAAGTTTGAGGTAAAATATAGAAATGTTCTAGATCTAGCTTTGAATTAACAATTATTGTATCCCATCCGTAGTATAGCCTTTTTTAGCAGGGGGAATGGATGCAAAGATGAATGAATTGATTGATGTAATGAATTAGAGATGCCTTGATTTACTGTGTGTAACGGAGACTAAGCGGAAGGGTAGTGATACTTTTGATCTCCTCGGTGGCAGGTTGGCTCTCTGGTCTGGTGTATCACAGAGCGATCACGCCAGCACTGGGGTAGGTATCATTTTATCGTCTCACTTAGCCTCAGGCCTGAAAGAGTATGGTTTGATTGGTCCGAGACTGATCTGGGTCCGTATTAAACTAGGAGTCATGCGAGTTTTTGTGTTAGCTACCTATGCTCCGGTCAACTCGCCGTCGACTCATGTCCTGGAAAAGTTTTGGGATTCTGTGAGGGATATTTTGGATATGGTTGAAGGAAATGAAAAAGTGATTATGTGTGGTAACTTGAATGGTTGGGTGGGGACACGACGGGACGGTTACGAGGCCGTTCTTGATAAGAGAGTGAATAATACTGGTAAGCATATTGTAGATTTATGTGACGAAAGAAATCTTCTTGTGTCTAACACAACGTTTCAGCATAAAGACATACATACGTATACATGGAGAAAGAATGATCAAATGAGTATGATAGATTTGATTTTGGTTGATAGTCGCCTCCGGAAGTGTTTAATGGACACGAGAGCCTTCAGAGGCCCAACTCTTAACACGGACCACTAATGGTTATTAGCCGGTTTAGGGGTCTGTTTAAGAAGTGGAGGCACTGGCGAGTACGTATTTCATTTTGAGGGCTTGAAAGGATTAAGAGTGAAAAGTTGCAAGATCCGAGTGTAGGAAGCATGTATGGGAGTCAAGTCCAAGACAGGCTGAATAGTGTGTGCCTACTGGATTTAGACGTGGATGACTGTTGGAATGTTTTGAAAGATATCATGGTTGATATTGCGAGAGGTATGTGGGAATGCAAAGATGCACAAGTCTATGAATGGTGACATATGGTGGGATGAGGAGGTAAAAACCTCCGTTGAAAGAAAGAAGAAAGCTTGGCTAGACTATGTAGCATGTTTGCAGTCGAATGACAGTATGAAAGATTTGAAGAAAGAAATGTACCTTTGTCGCAAGAATATCAACAAACACTTAGTGAAAGAGAAGCGCGAAAGGGAAAGTATGAAACTAGAAGAGAGGTTGGCTAACAACTTCGATATGAACACCAAACTCTTTTCGAGGGAGGTAAGAAGTCTCGGAGTCTGTGGTCTAGCGGTCCGGGTATTGGACTTGACTGCATGAGGTCCCGGGTTCGAATCCCGGGTCGGTTAACATAAAGAAAATTGGATTTTTCCAATTTTCTAATAAAAAAATGTTTGTCGGGATTGGAAATGTGCCCGATTGGCGATAGGCTTGCCACCTATTACATTGTGGGACTTAGTGTCTTCCGGCTAGTCGTGGGTGCCTCGGTTGTACCGCTGCCTCCCTTCGGGATCCTTCGGGGATATGGGCGTGAAGATACTACTATAAGAAGTCTCGGAGTTGTTCGTCTGCCTCCGGAATTAATAGAGTTAAGTCTAAGAGTGATGATATTCCTACAAGCACGCATGACGTGTTAAAACGGTGGAGTGAATTTTATGGAGATTTGTATGAATGTGCCCAAGATGCTGCCGCTGGGTCCGAGTACTCAAATGACTCGGAAATAGCGGAGGCATCTGACGGCATTATGATGGAAGAAGTTGAATGGGCGATAAGAAGTATGAAATATGGTACGGCTGCGCGAGTAGATATGCTTACAGCTGAGATGATCAAACTTGGTGGTCCTGCCGTCCGGGACTCTTTCTAGTCTGGTAAGTAACAAATGTTGGAACGCTGGCAGAGACCCGAAGACTGGCGACGTGCGGTCATCGTGCCCTTCTATAAAGGCAAGGGTTCACGCATGGACTGTACAAGTTACAGTGCCATTAGTTTGATCAGTTTAGTATCAAAAGTGTATGGAAAAATAGTTGAAAGGAGGATGCAAGGGATGTCCGATGGAACATTGTGGAAGGCTCAAGGTGGTTTCAGGTCTGAAAGAGGATGTACGGATTAAGTGTTTTCGCTCTGCAACATTGTAGAGAAGCATTTGGCTATGGGTCAGAAAGTTTTCTGCGGTTTTGTGGATCTCGAAAAAGCGTTTGATAAGGTTGTACTTAAGGAACTTCGGGTCATCTTGCCAGATTATGGGATAGTCGGGTCCCTCCTGCGTGCGGTGCAGTCAATGTATTAAGACTGTAAAGCATGCGTGTGGATGTATGGCAACATATCGCCTTGGTTTGATGTTAATATTAGCGTCAAGCAGGGTTGTGTGTTGTCAGCACGCTTGTTTGTCTTATATTTGGACAAATGTCTTCAAAGGTTAAGATCATTGAATGTGGGAATGCGTATGAGTGACCAAGTGTTAAACTGCCTGCTTTATGCAGATGATGCTGTACTTTTGGGCTCTACACCATCTGAGCTGCAAACACTGGTCACAGTCATGGAAGGAGATTGTTAAGTAAGGGGCTTACATTTGAATGCGATGAGAACCAAAATAATGGTGTTTGAAAGAGACGTAGCCAGAACGGATGTAAGAATTTTGGTTGATGATGTAGTGCTGGAACAAGTGAATGAAACTGTATATCTTGGTTGTGCTTTTAGCAGGGATGGAAGGTACACCGCGGATGTAGAGATGAGAGTGAGTGCACGGAATAGTGTGAATGGAGCGTTGGGTAAGCTATTCCAAAGCGAGGTTTTGAGTCAAAAAGCTAGACTCGCTTTGCATAATTCTGTGCTTATTCCAACGTTATTGTATGGAAGCGAGAGTTGGGTATATCAGAAAGAGCATGAAAGTAGGATAAATGCGGTCGAAATGAGAGCACTACGGAAAATATGTGGTGTAACGCTCGCTGACCGCATTCGTAACAATGAGATCCGAGAAAGAGTGAGATTGAAAGAAAGTTTTGATGTTAAAATGCGAAAGGGCATGCTCCGCTCAGTGGTTAATGACTAATCAGAATGTCTAAGTACCTAAAAAAAATTTTAGAGAACAGGTAGGTAGGTAATAACCTAATTAAAGTAACAGTCGGGTGTCAGAGGCTGTTTTCTTTCTTGTGTGTACATCTATTTACATTTTTTGAATACTTTATCAGTAGGTAGCTAAGAATACCAAGTTTTCAGTTTCACTTGTTAAAACAGCTTTGCACGTGTACGATTTACATCACACATTTGCATAATTGGTGTATTAAGTTTAGTAACAATACATAATTGTAACGTATGCTATTTTAAACCTTCTTGTATTGATATACAGTTCATAACTGAAAAACAGAAATACTACTACAAGAATTCAAATTGTTACTGTTAGCGATAGCGCCGTTACTAGGTACCTAAGCACTTGATTACCATAAAAATATAGTTTTCCTGTTTCAGTATGAAATAGTAAGCGTAAAATGTATTAGGTTCATAATGAAATTAAGCCTCGGACAGCAAAACGCCGTGTGTCATTTTTTAATCTTGTCATATACCTAGTCAGCAGCAAACTTAACATTTTTATTTATTTATTTATAATCTATTTAATTATACATATCGTTACAGGTACTTAGCCTAATAAGATTGGGTATTTATTCTTTATCTGGCTTCATGTGGTGCCCAGATAAACGAATTGGTTTTTAGGATGCCCCTCATAACATTGTTGTAGGTACGTGAAAGCGACCACTGCTTGAAAAAAGTATGTGATCTCCTTAGCACAAATCCTAAATTTCTACAAAATTCCTTTGATTTTTTTGAGAATGTTTATGATATGGACTCAGAAATTTAATTCGTTGAAAAAAGGAGCCCATGACATTTGTACTACAATAACTCTTCATTTCGATATTATCAGTGAATTAGAATAACGAAAGTTCCTAATAACCTAAGCTTCTAGCCTTCATATTATATTAAGTTATAATTTTTGCTACCTCTGTTTTACCTACAAGTATTTATATCTAGAGATACAGTTGCTACCAGGATAATTTGTTATTTTTGTGCTT
>NJDC01003211.1:0-14656 GCA_002245475.1 Calephelis virginiensis
ATGTAACTAGTATTAATTAGTCAATAAATGTATAACAAGGTATTGAAATTGTAAACTGATAAGGATGATTGTTTAGTTCATTTTCGTATTTTAGTCATTTCGTATTGGCAGCGCATATTTGACGTCTATAGGCGATTTGTATTTCTTATCACTAGTGGTCGCCCATTGGTTGGAAATCGACCATAATCAATTTTAATATCTTGTTGATAAGATGCCATATTTATTTTTCAAGACCAACTACTTTGTTTCCAAACTTTTTAGTGCGCCATCTGTGATCTTTTATCGTTATCATCAATATATTTGTTTGTGTGTGTCAAATGCATGATAGTGTGGGTAATGTTTTATTTGTTGATTTAATGTACTTTATAAGCATTATTATTGAAAAGCGTTTTGCACTTCTCCTACACATAAACTATAAGTGTGCCAAATTTTATGCTCCCATGTCCGTGCAATTTTCGTAAAAAGCGGTCAAAATTTTGGCATCACTTGTTAATATATAGTCATTAAGAAATGTTTTGTCTAATAAAGTATTTACCTCTAACGTCAATCTGTCACAAAATGGGTTTTCCGTTTTTTATGACCAGTCTTCTTGTACTACATTCGACGTTTCTCTTGTGACTAAAAACATTACCCTCCACAGTGGGATTGGAACAGCAATCAATTTAAACAACAATTAATCCTTCAATATTAAAGCAAATCTTTAGAAAGAGATCAAATACGTCGATTCATAGACATTTTCCTCGTCTATTGATATAACACAAAAACCGGACAGTTCGTGTAAATGCGTCCTAAGGCACTCGACGCTGAAAGGGTGGGGGTGAAACATCCATCCCCCGAAGCTGGGGAGGCCAGGCTAAGGGGAATCACGCCGAGTTTTAGCTGGTTTATGGAGATTGCGAAGACAAAGAAGTCCTGCTTCCTCCGATGCCTAGATTGTGGCTTCGATGTAATTTATTGTGACCATATTTTAGGCTCTTTCATTTGTATTTCATGACTAAGTTCGACAGCTGTACTAGCTAATTTAGAGACAGCGTTTGTAGACCACTTTGACAGCTGTAAAATACAAACACATCTTACTACTTCCCTTACCTATCAAATCAATTTCTGTTAAATTTCTGTGTGATGTAAGATTCTTCCTTCTTAGAAATTGTGAAAAATTTTCACAACATTTTAAGACATATCTATTATATTTAACGTTCAAATTTAAGAAATAAATCCTTAGGGAACATGTCTACTGAACTTGCTAATTTATTACAATATGTTAGATTAGATTGTATTTTAGTTATTTAAGTTAACATGAAACAAATTCATTTTGAAAATACACATATCTTCACGTCCCTTACCGTGCAGAGTATCAGATATAGAGTATCGAGTGTCAAATCTCACGATACTGATAGACCTGCCTGGCTTCCTCCATATTGATTAACCTTTTCACACAAACAAGCCGGTGTAAGGGACCCTTGTCACCAATACATACACACACGACGTAACAAATTTCCCGAAACAGACGTGAGCCGTTGCTATTTCCGTCCCCTCGACATAACGGAGCAAACAAAATCAAACAATCAAGTGCAATTACCTAAGACATAAATATATGCCACAGTCATAATGAGATATTCCAAACTGAATTAAAATTTGAATAGCTTATGTCATAATTGGAATCGTCAATATTTACAGTTCCTTCAGAATAACGTTAATGTGCAACGAGCTTAAATACTGATAAAAAACAAGCCCCACTGCAAACACACTAATGAATCACTGGCGCACATTCACTTTGAAATATCGCATACTGCGGGAGGACAATGTTATGTGTGCTCAGCTTAAATGTGAAATATTTATATCTGGATTTTGATCGTTGTATAATCTCAGTGTTTAGATAAAACGCGGAGTTTTGGCGCCATCGTGAATGAAGATGGTCGTAATTTTTTCATAGTTATTGAATTTCGTGTTTATATTGAGTGAAATTAGTTATTAGTTAGTTATTAATTTAGTTGGGAATTAGATTAATTTTGTTCAGTGAAAGTGCACAAATCAAGTAATCACGAAGAAATTAGTGTATCGTGTATTTCCTCGCTGCCGCCAAATCTCAATAGACGAGCTTGAGTAACAAAGCCACCGTTTTACTCAAGACCCAGACATGACTTACTGACGACTTATGACTGATGACTAATTATAATTGATTAAAATTGAATTAAAATTTGATGCAAATTTCTACTTGACTAATGGCAAAATACTAACGTGAAGGCCAATACCTCAAGAAAGAAAGAAAGGATAAAACGCTGTTATCATATGGGTTTGAATAGAAATATATGTTAGTCCGAACATTTAATGTGATCCCAACGTCTTTATCCCCCCATTTTAAAGTTCTAACAAGTCGGAGAATCTGTTGAAGTATAACATTTTCAAAGGCTTTACCCATTTCAATACTAAAAATTAATACAACAAGTTTAACGGTTTATACGCCATCCATATTTTAGTATTTACAAGTTGCAATATAACACGTGTTCTCTGCGACCATTCAAACGTCACCACCTTCCCCCCTGGCCCACCAGGTGTGTCTTCCGTTCGACGGCGACATACAGGTAAAAACTAAAACCTGTTTCACACATTATTGCATGGTTGAAAAATGCTAATGAGTATCTACGATTCATATCGAATGCACAATTTTACTGATATCTACTTCCATTCTTATAAATGTAGTTTCGTACGTTTTAAATATTAAAGGCGTGTTGTCAACCCAAAGTGACGTCTTCAAACCTTGTCCGTATCTTCATAAAATATCTCTCAACTGATTTATAAATGACAAAACAGCTTTTGAATAACACTTGTACTTGTAGGCTCCTTCTGGCTCGCCAAACGCCATCGAATATCCAAGAGCCTCACGACAGAGGAATGTCATGAACATAGACGTCTATATTTCAAGTTAATTTTTATTACTGTATATCTACATTATTCTGTATTTTTTTTATAAAAAAAGTATATTCACGCCCATTTCCCCGAAGCGGTAGGCAGAGGCACAACCAGGGTACCCAAGACTAGTCGAAGATACTAAGTCCCACAATGTGATAGGTGGCAAGCCTATCGCCAAATGGGCACATATATCCTATCCCGAGCAACATTTTTTTTATTAGAAAATTCGAACAAACACCAATAATACAAACAAAATTTTAAATGCTTAATTCAGGGTTAGATATTTTATGTGTACTCAGGTTATTTAAAATGTGTATGCTTAATAGAATTCCAATAAGTATCGACAATTGAGTATCTCATATATGAAATTCTCGTGTGACAATGTTAGTTACCGTAGTTTTTTTTATGACATTGGAAGGCAAACATTCTCTAATAAGAAATTTTATCACTTATTAAATTATAAAAGTTACTTATATCAGACTTTTTATGACGTTAGAAAGCAAAATTTATTAAAGCAGACCAATTTGCCGATACTAAAAAATGTTCATCACCTGTAGACGCCAAAGGTGATAGTGATGCCATGTTAAGTCGTGACTGAAATGTTAAGCTTCTTCAGTAATTTACTGGTTGCCCTACACGAAAATAGCTAATACTGACTTTATGTCCACAGGAATAGGTAAAGCACAGAAATAGGTAAATCCGGCTATTACGTAGGACGTAGGAAGATTGCACTGAATACAATCACGTAACTACATTATGTTTTATTGCATAAAAACAATATTCGTCCATTCGAACGCAAGTTGCATGTGATTGGTCAATTTCCTCAACATCTTACGAATCTCCACTACACCCAGTATAACAAGACGATTTAGACAGGGTTGTCAATGTACTGATGTCAAATTGTGTCTATTGGTTTGAAACCATTAAATGCCTTTGACACTAACATAGATTTACTGTTATGATAATTTCAAACCAATCATATGTACATAGCATTTCAATTACAAAAGTATTGCAACTTATTGTCCTGATTGACGTTTAATACACCAAACAAGACTGGACTGATCTATAGAAATAGGATATGCAAGTTCGTATGAAAGTCCAACTTTTGGAAGTTAGGCGAAGACGACAAAATATGGTCGATGGGTAATCTATGAACGCCACAAGGACATAAGCTTTTGCATATGCTAAGGCTAAAGGGCTTCGATACGCGAGCAAAACAAGGGACACCAGCTAATAAGCAATAAATCTATAGTAATAAGTATCAAAATGCAGGAAACATGTATTGTCTAGTATACCCCAAAATGTAGCACAGACTCGCACAGATGCAGATGATTAAAAAACAGTTTTGTAAAAACTAAACTAGTAACTAGGTTACTTTATTAAATCATAACTACATCAAATCGGAAAATTCTAATAAAATGTCTAATTCAAGACATCTTTAAATTAAGTTTAAAAGTGTGACAACCCTAGTTATCGAAAATATTTTCTCAAATTGCTTTTCATTTTATCAACAAAATTACATCTATGAGAGTTTGTCACGGGGAGTTCCCGTGGGAACTTGATGTTATCGTAATATCAACTGTTAGCCGCTACCCGCTAGTGTAATTTATTACATAATTGTGAAAATATCTTTTTGTAATAAAGGAAGAACCAACGGAAAAAATACGGATTTTGGAAAGGTACGTACAAAATATGAGCAATCCATGGACTCCCAAGAAGTTAGTGGTGCCTCTGTAACGGTCCACAAATCTAAATTAAGAGTTTATTTCACTAGCAGGCAGATTTTCATGTACCTAAGTCATAAAAAAACGTTCTGATATCAATTTTCAGCAAGTGCTTCTAAAATATATTTTTAGCTTTTTTTAAATTTTATAATCGCGTTAGACCGGTTATAGCTTCTCGATTTTATTAAACTTCCCGAGATGAAAGTAAAAGTTTTCTCAGTATTCTGAACATGTTTAAAAAATTCTACAAGAATAATATCAATTATTCATAGGGTTGACGATACTTTGATATGGAAAATTTATTTTTCTAGAAACTTTGAGATCACGATTTAGTCTTAATCACTAATAACATCGAGTTAAAATGTGTTTATTAGTTTTCATAAGAATCGATTTTTCTTTTTATAAAAGCCTTCTCCTGACTACTGTCAGCACAACAAAAAAATAATTAGCAAATTGGTTTTTCCGTTTAGGCGTGATGCGATACGAGATGACCACGCGAAATAGGGATTCTATCTATGTGTAAATAGGGATTTATTTATTATTATTTACATATATTTAGATCTTGTGGAAGCTAAAGGTAGGTAAAGTCTTGTGGAAGCTAAAACCGCATTTATCCAGCAAAAAAATAAAATAAAAAAACCATATCGCTATTTTAAAGGTGGAATATTATTTTGTTTTCGAAAGCACTCATTGAAGAAATACGCGTCTATTTTATCAATTTATCAATCCCCTATCTTGTGCATGTGTATTTAATATGTTATGTTGATTTTATATGTACATAATTGATTTTTTTTATGATGATGGAAGGCAAACAAGCAGATGGATTTCCTGATGCTAAGAAATTCACACCGCCTAGAGACACCAAATAATCATTTGACAACCCTAAGTATTATGTGGATCTTGAGTTAATTACGAAACCCCGCTCTAAACTATAGTATTAAATTTTTAAAAAGACATACAGGTTGGCCTAAAATATGAATAAGGACCATCACATATTATTCTGATTGAACACCGACCTGGCCGAGAGCGATGACATGTAAACTTTAGTGTTTACTTATGCACAGCTAACACCACACGCTCGAATATCCGTCTGCCCTGTTTTATGTAAATATACTAAGTAATTTGATATTTTTTATCCTACTCTTTGCATTTAGATTTTTCATAACATAAGAGGGCGAACAAGCAAACGGATCTCGTGATTAGACACCAAATTTTTATAAATGCACGTCGCAAACCGGAGGTTAGAAAGCTAAGTTTACAAGCTACCCTTTAAACCAGTACAAGGACATAAGGTACATTTTATCTCATTCAACAGCGTAGAAACCAGGAAAACTTTTTTTTTGGAAACACAAAGGAGGGAAACCAATTTGCCGGAACAGCTAGTTATTAAATATGAGCAACATCATCAGCATCAGTTCATCAGTAGCACCTCACCATATTTTTTTTTCTTAAATGTTTTTTAAAGCAGCAATAGGATACGACGAGGTTAACAAGTCTCGAAATAAAAGCCCTTTGATATATCTATACTAATACTATAAAGCTAAAGAGTTTGTTTGGTTGCTTGCACGCGCTAATCTCAGGAACTACTGGTTCGATTTAAATAATCTTTCAGTGTTAGATTACCCATTTAACGACAAAGGTTAAAGGTTATTTATCACTACGCTAAAGCCAATAGGAGTGGAGCACCAATGATGAATGGTTTAAAATCGGGGGATATTTTCCTGGTTGAGAGCCGCACTTCGTAAACAGTACAAATTTCGCAAAAACCATGTACCACAGATTTTTTTTTCCTTTAAAAGTTCTAAAAAAGTCCGCGGCGGCATATGTGTATATTTTAAGGTTAGATCACTATAACTTTTTTATGCAAACTAAATTTGTTCTAAAATAATGCCTTATTTGCGAAGGTATTTTTATAAACATGATATTCATTCTCATCCAAATAAATACGTCATTCATCAGAATGATTTAATTAAAAACAAAAGTGTACTTTACAATTAAATCAATAAGTATCTTAGGAGATATCACTATTTTAAAATAATATCACAGCAAAATAATGATCGAGTATTGCGCGCATAATGTGCAAAGCCGGCGGGCAGACATGAGGGCGGGTCTATATAATATGTACTAGCTGACCCGGCAGACGTTGTTCTGCTATTTTTTAATGTGATTTTAGTTAACAAAATTTGGGATGAGTCACCCTCATCACTTAGGAGTATAAAAAATAGATGTTGGCCGATTCTCAAACGTACTCAATATGCTCACAAAACTTCATGAGAATCGGTCAAGCCGTGTCAGAGGAGTTCAATCACGCACATCGTAACACGAGAATTTTATATATTAGAATATATATATAAGATATAAGTGTTTTCGTTTTTTCATTCGTGTGGTTATAGCATCACGCCTGAACAGATGGACCAATCCTGCTAATTTTTGTTGCCTTATTTATTGTCAAGAAACAGGAAGGAGGAGAATAGGAAAAACACCCGGTTACAAAGGAACACCGGGTTAGAAAGGAATTAAAAATTTCGCCAAGGGACTTGAATCCTCAGTAGCTCAATTAGTTAGAGCATTCGTCGGCTTGAGACGAAAGGTTACAGGTTCAAATCCTGTCTGGGGCGAAATTTTTTCTTTCTTTAAAAAATTTATAGGAAATTTTAACTTTTGCTAAACAAACTGTCAGTAGCTCTGTCAATGTCGAGCGGTAAGAAGTTCGGTGGGTCTGCTAGTAAGGTTCATAAAATACAGCAACAATAGTAAACAAACTAATCCATTAGCCCACGGAGTCATTAGTATCAATAACAAATTTTAATGTTCAACATTACGGATGGCGGAGTGTAAGAACAGATAACGCGTACCTGCGGCAGCGCTTTTGTAAAAAACGTTATTCACGCCGCATTACCGCTATCTGATATTCCTTATTGGATTTACTGAAAAACGAACTCCAAAATTTTCTCCCCAAAATTAATTATCTGTCTCCTCTTCAATGTGAACGTGCAATTTGAAATTTCGACGTTACATTGCACACACAGTTTAAATACTATTTGTTAGTGTTGCCATAGGCAACAAGAATCCTTACATCTGTGACGAAGTGTTGTAGAGCGGGAATGTTACCACTGACCGTGTCCCCAAACTAGACATTTCTAAAAGTAGAGAACAACTGTTTGTCAAGCAAAAAGGTCGAAATGTTTTCTACTAAAATAGCAAAACAATATTCATTTCTAAAGCAACAGTTAAATTTATGACTTCTCAAAACGTATAAAGTCCATCAACAATATTAAAGTGGAATCTCTATAACTCGAACCTCCTTAAGTCGAAAAAAGTTGTTATTTGCTTCTGCTGAATCCCTAAATACGCTGTATTTCGAATTATTTAGACTTTGTAACTCGAACAAAATGTTATTTCCCTACGAAGTATAGGGATAACTTATTTATACTCTATAACTCGAACTTCAAAAAGGAGACTCGGTAAGTCGTGGTTAGTAAAATATAATGAAGTCTTACTTTTAATTCCCCGAAATATGTATAATAGCAAGCAATAAAATCCAAAATTAATTTTCGTATTCGGGGCTTCTAATCTATTGTTTTGTCTTGTACACGTGTAATGAATGAATACATTCATAAAACTTTCTAAGTTACACAGCTGTGAACGTTATGTTTGTTTCTTGTCGACACAGGACACGATTACTTTATCGAAGATCATGTAATCAGTTCATTGTTCGAGCTTGAAAAATTAACAGATTTTTTTTAGTGTACTGTTTTAGTATGTAAAAAATGTATCCGTTAAAACTTAAACTGAATCGTTATTCATTTAATTAATTCAATTCGCCTTTGTAAGTCGAATTTCAGCAGTTAAATCTGTGGTTAAATCGTATACATCTCGAAGTTCTTGTTAAGTCAAAAACTCGTTAACTCGAATTTTTTTGCGTTTCCCTTGACATTCGAGTTATAGAGATTGCACTGTATCATGTAAAGTGTTGCCGAGATGAGACCCCATTGACCAACGACTCGCATCGTGAAAAAATTTAGAGATGTCATGTAGAGCCAAACCTCACACTATAAATACTCTAATTCTTCGATCGTTAACTTTATGAATTTACTTAAAATGTAGCTTAATATGTGGCTTTACTGTTTCGTCACAATGAGAACTATAATATCATCATTTAATATAAAAGTAATGATCGATAAATACATTTTTTACCTTAAGTCCATGCGGTGGAAGAAAAACGGCCAAGTCGTAAATTTTAGATAAATATATAAAGTTAGAGAAAGTAGAATAAGAGCGTTTAGAGTTTAGAGTCTCTATATGACATCTCAAAACTTCTTCGCAACGCGAGCCATGTGATCTCGGCATGTGGTAAAAACCTCGCGGTTAGCAACAAATTAGTCATTCAAAAAAAAAAGGTCTCGGCTTCGCTACATTTAAACTGATTAAGTTTTTGACGTGATTTCATTTCTTTTCTTTTAACAAGTTCTAGTATCTTCACGCCCACATCCCCGTAGAGGTAGGCAGAGGCACAACCAGGGCACCCACCACTAGCCGAAAACACTAAGTCCCACAATGTGATAGGTGGCAAGCCTATCGCCAACTGGGCACGTATCCAATCCCGAGCAAATTTTTTTTTATTAGAAACTTGGAAAAACCCAATTTTCTTTTTGTTGCCCGACCCGGGATTCGAACCCGGGACCTCATGCAATCAAGTCCAACAACTGAACCGCTAGACCACAGAGGCGACAAACAAGTTATTTACAATAATCTATAATACATATAATAATTGTTAATAATACATATTAATTTGATTGGACATTAGCGCGATACGCGGATTTAGCTGAGAACGAAATCCCCCAATAAAATATCCATATCTCCTTTCCACCTACACTTATCGATGAAACAATCCTAAGATAAAGATATAGCACTTCGAAGGAGTTATCTCCTGACATGTGAGCATACATCTTATTTTGCTATCTTTAGATTTATTCATGGAATTATTGTTGGTTTTTAAGCTACATTACACTTACGTTTTGTCGGAGGTTATCCAACATTTATAATTTTAGTGTTAATGTATACATTTTGAATCATCATCTGTCCAATCTTTGTAAGTTACAATTTTCTGTTACATATATGTGTACTTGACAACAAAAACATGTATGCAACTATGTTGTTCTACCTACACATATCATAGCCTCTGTGGTCTAGCGGTCCAGGTGTCGGGGTGAAACCTTACCTTTACCTACACATATATCATGCTCGTAAAATAAAAATAAAATACAAAATTTGTTCGTTAATTGCGAATTAACAAATAACGAGAGGTGTGAAAAACTTGGATTGGTTAGTTTCCGTTCTTACTTCCGAAGTAATGTTAATTAAATTTCCACATCTCAAATATTTCCTACTCGTTAATTATTCAATGTCGATAGAGAATTATGATAGTCCTTCGGATCAATAGTGTATGAGTGTACTGTATCTACAAAAAGCGCAGGCTGCAAACTAAAAAAAAAAGGACTGTACATTAAGGGTTGTCGGCCATAAAATATCCCTTTACAAACACACAAATAATTGTAACCTCAAAGTAAGCAATTTAATGCTTACTTACGTAAATACGGCGTCGTTTAAAAGAAATATATTTTATCCTTATTAATAAAAATAATATATGTGAAAATTATATATTCAGTTTTGGAGATCAACACTTGATAATTTAATATGAAACAAGAAATAAACGTTTCCTTTTATTCTTTTAATGGTAATATTCATAAAAGTAATAAAATGACTATAATAATTATAATAACAAGGTAATTTCAATATACAACTCAATTTCTAAATAGAGGACGAAATATATTAATTAAAAAAATCTATTTAGATCTTAAACTTGGTTGGAAATTGCTTAGGTTCTCCAATGAAATCAAGAAAGTCATTACTTAACGAATAAATCACTTAAAAGCGTATTCATTGGAAAATAAAAACCAATTTAAGAAATTCTTTTTCTCTTTTAATAACATCATAACATTTCCTTCCTGTTTAAAGAATTGGGTAGATAGTTTCGTCAAAAACAATTGACAACCCTACGATCGATATTTTTCCCTGCAGTTATAATAAAAAGCTGCAGTCTATTTTCAATAGCCTTTATCAAGGGTTCACGAGTGTTAAATAACTGAGAGCAATGAGGGCTCCTAGCTACGGAAATATATTTAATATCAGAATTATTGCAAGTTCAATTAATTGGGCGTGAAATATGGAAGCTTGACACACTACTATATATAAATTATATATAATGTAGCCCGAGGCGTGGCGCGAGCTGCCCTGCTCTCCGCGGAAGGAATGCGAACATATACATAAATACATACAAAAGTCTAAATTGATGAAAATTTTACTCATATTTTTACGATCTGATACCGTATTGGGTATTTATGTATAAGTCACATGTACGAAGTACACAATATGTCAAGACATGAATCTTCTACAATTCCTAACAAGAAGCAAAAAAATATAAAATGGCTAAAATCGGTACAAACCTATCGGAGTAAGTATAAAATAAATTGCATTCCATACATATCCTAGGATTTGTTTAAATTGAAAATGGCAATAGGAAATCTGTTGAACACTTCGATATTAGACATCAGGTTATAAAATTAAATATAACGACCTATGGAACAATTCATACCGTTATAGGCGAAGAGATTCCGATAATTTGGTAATAATTTTCTATTATAATGACACAGAAACAATTAACCAATTACATCAAACGCATTTCCTTGAACTATTTAGGAATTGCAAAAATATATGGAAAATGTGTCTTTTAAAATATATGCACTGTCTAAATATCATTCCTAGTTTTCTCAGATTTCTGTTACAACTGTATTGTACACAGGTACAAGTACAGGTACAGGTACTTTGTTACAACTGTAATAAAGGATAAGGGTGAACAATAAATATTTTAGTCTCGGCTAGTACGGAAAATTATGAAATTTCACTCGTGTCGCAGTCAACGTTAGCCGCCCCTGTGGAACCGTGTGTGTCCAATGTATCGGCTATGTTGGAACTACTGCTGTTGTGCTACTGTATCTATATCCATTAGTGTTATGAAAACTCCATATGCACAACCACAGCCATATATACACATACAGTCATACAGTCCTTGCCGAGTTCTGTGCTGGAGGCTGTTTAACGTATATTTTTGACTAGCTGGCAGTTTAGCAATGAATGGCCGGATCAGTACCATCGCCTTAACTATACCTGTTACTGTAACGCAAGTTTAATGCTGGTCACCGTCGTATTACGGTTTGATAGTTATAGTAGCAGAAAACTTAAAAACACAAGATTTTTAACATCAAAACGTAATGTTGGCAACGGACCGTTAACATTTTTAACATCTTTAAGTGACTTGACGTGAAGAGTTTCTCACCTCAAGAAATCCGTCAGCACGTTTGCCTTCCATTACAAAAGCTATCCGCATTTAGTATCTGTCAACATAATACAGAATCCTCCATAACGTGAAAGGCCTGCAATAAAGGGCCCAGCGGTAATTTCAAACGTATACAGTAGAAAGCAAAGTTGCGGTCGAAGGCGGAAGTACATTAGGCTATAAGCCTATTCACTCTCGCTTTGAATCTCATAATTTAAATCTCCGGAAATACCGTATTAGGGACGATATTACAATAACTAACTACCTAATAACGTTTTAAATTATCTGCTGGTGGTTCGTCATGTTACAGATCTGTGATGACTACTTTGCCTATGCTATTGTTTTGAACGCTCCGTTGATCGAGAAGTTAGCGTGTACACGTCTATTGTCACCGAAAGCGAGGGTTCGAATTCAGACGGGGACAAGAATTTGTATGTTTGCATGGGAATTGAATTTGCAAAACCGTGAAACAAAATAATTATTATTAGCCGAAATTCGCTCCACCCTTTCGGTCTGTATCGGTAGACTTAAAATGTTTTTTTTTCTATTTACTTGGAAGTTTTTCACACTTTTAAACCTTACCTTACTTATATTGGAAGGCAAACAAGCAAGACGGATTTCCTGATGGTAAGAAATTCATGCCACCTAGAAACACCAAAGGTGGTAATGGTGCGTTGCCAACCTGAGGCCGGGATGTTAGGCCTCGAGCAAAAGTAAATTTACCGGCTACCTTACCCTCCGATCCGGAACAAGTCATGACGTTAAGGCAACAGAAATAGGTAAGGCGGTGGTACCAATCCGGGTGAGTCGCTGCCTAACTCTACCACCTAGTCAAATGTCACGTTGTTAGTGACGGTAAGCCTATTCTCGCCTTTTACGAGCTGCCTGGCAGGAAGGCAGATGGTCTATTCTGCAAATAGCAATATTTGCAATATTTTCCCGTATTGGTCCGGACTCCGGACCAATACGGGAAAAATTACCTAGACTTGCATAAACAATTCAGAACCAAAATTAACAAATTTTTCGAAAGTACTTCGTATCGCTTGACGTTTTAATCACATTCCTCTGATCAGAGAATATTGATCCCCGCTAACCCCAAACATCCCAGATAACTTCCAATATAATAAGCCATATATATGTGAGCAAGCAACATTTTAAAAAGACGAGATTTTTTAGGAAATAATTAACTGTCTCCGCTAAATAGACCTTCAAATTAATTTGTTATTCCTACGTGGCGTACCACTCAAATCACCGTTACGGAAAAACGGAGCTAGAATTTATTATTTTAAAAACACCTTTTCATTCATTAAGAGTATCAGAAAAGTTTTAGCAAATGGTAATCCAACTTTATTAATGCGTACAGTTATAAACTTTAAGGGAGTTGAATCCTCGGTAGCTCTCTACACATATAAACGCTAAGAATGCATTCGTCAGCGTGAGACAAAAGGGTGCCGGTACAAATCCAGCCCGAGTTGAATTTTATTTCTTTCTTAAAAATTTGTGAAATAAATAAAATTTTTAAGAAAGCTGCCATTGTTTACAGCCCGGCCGTGCGTGTGTACCGCCCTGTAACTACCCGGGTACAGTCGAGTACTGCTGTTGATATCAAATCATCTTTCTTTTTTCATAAGACAAATTCGCAGCGGGTACCTATTCCAAAATAGGTTGGAGTCACCTTTTCTTGTAAACAGTGTCAAACAATGTCTTTCATAAAAGAAATAAAAAAAATTTTCTTAAAAATCCCAAGCACGGGACAAATAATAAAATTATAATGTCTTTATGTGTCTTATATGCTGCACATAAAGTACAGTTAAATCCAACTCCTCCGGTTGTCGGCGTGAAACCATCACATTTTACGTTTGTGTAACACTAACTGAAGATAGCTAACAATAATAACATTTAAAAAAGGAATTGCCTGTGTGGTCTAGCGTTCCGGGTGTTGGACTTGACTGCATGAGGTCCTGGGTTCGAATCCCGGGTCGGCCAACAAAAAGAAAATTGGATTTTTCAAATTTTCTAATTAAAATGTTGGCCGGGATTGGAAATGTGCCCGATTGGCGATAGGCTTGCCACCTATCACATTGTGGGACTTAGTGTCTTCGCCTAGTCGTGGGTGCCTTGGTCGTACCTCTGCCTACTTCTTCGGGGATATGAGCGTGAAGATACTTTTTTAAAAAAAGGGACCGTTGACTACCAGCCACATTTTGGGAAACAGTTAACAGTCTTCGACTAAGAACTTCATATAATATTATTTCCACTTCGAAGAATTGCATTTAAATCTCCACGCTCAACAAAGCAAAAATCAAAACAAAATTGCCATTTATAGACTCAAACACGAATGAATAAGAGCGAAGAAACAAGAAAACGAAAAAATAACAATCGTCAAGAACGAGTCCATTATAGTGTAATCAATTACTGCAGTACTGTCATCAACAAAAGTTTCAAACCCGTAACACGAACACTAGATTCAGTAATGTTATCAGCAGGTTTAAAAAAAGTATCTTCACGTCTATATCCCCGAAGAAGTAGGCAGAGGCACAACCAGGGCTCCCACGACTAGCCGAAGATACTAAGTCCCACAATGTGATAGGTGGCAAGCATATCCCCAACCGGGCACATATCCAAT
>NJDC01003212.1:1703-19466 GCA_002245475.1 Calephelis virginiensis
AAATTTTGAGTCCAACCCGGGACCTTATCTTGACAAAGCCAACTTTCAAATTCATTTAAAAACTTAATTATCTAGCTGTTTTACCTTGCTTTATTTACTTAGCTATGTAACATAAATGCAGAACTGTTTTATTCTATAAGTTTATGAACATTATACTAGATTGAGTATACCTTTGTAACTGTTTTGAATAAAAATACTATTAAAAATATTTCAAAGTATATTAATATACCAACATATTATGTATGCGTATATCCTAGCACAATATTATTGTGTGCAACAATTAAACTTAATTAATAATTAAATCTTAATCAGGTTGATTTTATTAGTGCATGTTTCCTCATTACAATAAAGTATTTTAATAATATGCATAATTGTATAAAATATATAATAAGATAGTGGTTTGTGCGGTTTACAATACGTAACTTATGTAAATATCTGAGCACCGACAGACTGCGAGTCTCGGTTCGTCAACCTCCTGGCCGTGACCCAGTGCCGCGCCTATTCGCGGAACCGAACCGACCTTCGTGCGGTTTTTGCATTTATCTCCGTTTTTATTATTTTGTGAGATGAGATAGAGACCAAACACGTACCTATCCATAACTGCCGTTGTGGATAGCTGCGTGTCTACCGGCTTTCTTACACCTAGACTAGTATACGATAGTGCCAAACACTATCATAATGATGACAGGAACAATTAAGGTGGGAGATTTCTCTCGGCCAGGGGGCTGGTTATGTATCGCAGTTGCCAACTCAAAATGGTAAAGTGTATATCAAATAGCTGTCAAATGACGTTTTTTGTAATTGCTATCTCCAGTGACCAACAGAAATACAATAGAGATAGCAAACACAAATGACGTCATTTGATGTACACTTTTACAGTTTGAGTTGAAAACTGAGATACAATGATCAAATGACGCCATTTGTGTTTGCTATCTCTACTGTATTTTTGTTTATAACTGGAGATAGCAGGAGACAGCGATTCGATGTACACTCATCCATTTTGAGTTGGTAACTGAGTTACATAATCACCCCCCTGATCACAAAAGTTAAGGTTCAGTTTCTCTATAACAGTGTAAATGAAACTAACGATTTCTTGCATTTAATAGTGATAACTAGTGGTCGCCCCTTGGTCGAAATTCGACCATAAAAAATTTCAATATCTTGTTCATAAGAAGGCCATCTTCATTTCTCAAGACCAACTATTTTGTTTCCAAACTTTTTAGTGCGCCATCTGTGATCTTTTATTGTTATCATCAATATATTTGTTTGTGTGTGTCAAATGCATGGTAGTGTGGGTAATGTTTTATTTATCGATTTAATGTACTTTACAAGCATTACTATTGAACAATTTTAGCGTTCTACACTTCTCCTACACATAAACTATAAGTCTGCCAAATGTTATGCTCCTGCATCCGTTCAATTTTCGTAAAAAGGGGTCCAAAGTTTTGGCATCACATATACATAGATTTTAACGCTGACATTAATAATAAATTCAGGTATGTTTTTATATTATACCCCCCTGAATTAAAATTTGTTGTTTTATTTACCGTCCCGATATCACAAACATAATAACTGGGAACGCTGTTTAAATTACACAAACTATATGCGCAAAGCCTTGGCCCTGTTGACCGCTCTTGACTTACTTACCGAAAATTGCAATAAAGAAAGCAAATTCAATACCAAAATCTTGTCTCTTGTTAATATATCAATAGTTTAATTTGTATTATTAAGGCAGATATATATATAATAATAAATAATAAGCGGATTTCTTCACATTTTAATTTTTCCCACGAGAATATTTTGATTGATACATCTAAAAGTACCTGAATGCACTATTCATAACGATTTATAATTTCTATTTAATTTACGAAAGTTAACACTTCCTTTTTTCCTTCGGTTTTGTTTAGCAGTTTCGGCATGATCGCTTCATAATCCCATCAGACCCAGAAATGCAGATATCTAGATTTTCATTACAAAAATGGCTGTCCCGGGCGTGAATCGAACTTGAGCCTCCCGGTTGGACGAAGTGGTCAAATCGAGATTTTTTTTATATCAAGCAAGCGGTTCGTTTTATAGAAAGTGATCCTCGCCACCCACGAACAGTTGTAACGCCAGGAGTTGCGTTGCCGTCCTTTTAAAAATGAGTAAGCTCTTTTCTTGAACGTCCCCAAGTCGTAATATTACGGTGTTTATATGTTTATTGTAAAGTGGATAAACATCGTCTGTATTACACAAACTAGGCTCCAAACCCTTGACCGTGACGACCGCTCTTGACTTACTAAAGCTGCAATAAGGAAAGCGATTTCAATTTCCTGTTAATATTAATCGTTTGTCATATTTGCTTATTGTTAAGTTTTAATCGCAAATTAATAAATATTGAGCTTAACCTTTTTCGATGGTAATGTGTAAAGGTCAATGATTCTAGAAGGTTCATAAAGTCATGATCAAGTCATAAAGGGATGATAGTTTAGCGCTCAACATGTTTTATCATCATGAAAACATGTTTTATCGTGAGTAGGTTCGGAGCTCAATTGAAGAAATTAGTTCCATTTGTTAACTGTCAAACAGCTTGTGAGAGTAGAGCGTCTTTGTCACAAGCACCGTGACTGTAAATAATCTACAAAATACTGGAATGGCTCTCCCGCACTAGTACCATCGCCTTAACTTTTATTGACTTTAGGTCATTGCTTGTCAATCCCATATTCGTCTGGAGGGTAGGATATGTTTATACTATCTTATAGACGAAAGGATGACATCTGAGCTACACTTAGACAATGTTCTCATACCATATTTTTTCTTACTGCTCCAAATATTTTAGTATTGAAAGATAAATAAGCCAATGGACATGCTGATGGAATAAATACACGTAGATTTGTGTTATGGTAAAGGTGCGTTGCCAGTTGTTTGTTGCGTTTGAAACTCTTATATTAGTTTTATGTATTAGAAAACTAGTATATATGATTAAAAGTCAAGTTATTCGGAAAGTTCATAAATTTAATATAATATACTAGCTGCCTATTCCGGCTTCGCTCGGATGTTATTTTTTTTTTATTATAAATTGAGATGTAAGCTATCCTATCTTTCAAGTTGGATCAAACTGCACACGTTGTGCAAATTTGATTCAAATCGGTTAAGTAGTTTAGGAGTCCATTGCGGACAAACAACATGACGCGTAATTTATATATATTAAAATTATACATAATCAGTATGTTTGTAGGTTCCCGTAATTAAAGAAATTTAATATGTTTAAATGTTATGCATTTTTTGAACGAATAGTCTTTAAAACAATAACCACTCTATTCAGATATTAAAATGTTCTGTTTCTGTCTCTACGAAAACACGAGTTTTGCTGTGCAGTGGAAATAGCTATATGTTTTCCTAAATTACCATTTCAAGCTTTTGCCTTTGCTTCACAAATCCTTTCCCGTTTTAAACAACAGCTGTCCTTTGATACACGACCGTAACACTTGTTACGTACTAAATGTTACCCGCGGCTTCGCCCGCGTTTAGTTAACAAACGATTTCGCATTAACGGATTTCAGACGATAGGTATATTCTGACCGATGCAGTTGCTACACATTTGCGACTTGCCCACTGTGAAGCGTGCGAAACTTTGTATTTTTTTTTCTTTATAAATTTTGACCCCCAACGGTAAAAGAAGGGTGTTACAAGTTAGTCGTCTATGTACGTGTTTGTGACATCACAACTTTTATATGTATAGACAGACATCGATATGGATTTTTATGTTTGAAAAATGACGTGATCGAGGTGGTTTTTAGCTACATTTCGGATAAGTTTTGTCAGGGACTATTGAACATTTGGAATTTAATTAATTTCTTACAATTTTACTACATAAGAATCTACACAATGTAAGAAAACATAAAAAAAACCGTGTTCTCAAGTTATCGTGTGATCGAAGATAGTAGGCGTGCATTTGGTTATGAATAGTTTTCGGATTCAAAGTAATAGTTTGTTAATTCCACGGAGTCATTTATCATGTATACGTTGTAGCAGAGTAATATTTGATAGTAACCAATTAAATTATGTGATTTCCGAAAAACTAGCAACTCAGTAATTGGCTAAATAAATCTGCAATGTAATTTTGCTAAATATCAGATTCCAGTTTAGAGTTGCCTGATTATATATATATATATAAAAATCAATAGGGAAAATTGTATTGTGTGTGGTTTACATCAATTCGCGCTTTGTGCAGCTGAACTATCTACTCTTAGCTTCTATAGCGGATAAACATACACATGATGCCAAAAACTTGTCCTCCTCCTGTAAAGCTACTACTAGGAAAACTGTCTGCCTCTTTGTTTGCTAATACTATAAAAAAAATCCGACTAGAAGTCAATGCTTTATGTTTAAGTCCTATCTGACAGACAGATTAACACTAAAACTAACGTGAAGAATTATGTTTGATTATAGAAATATAACTTTTAATGTTTTTTTGTTACAGGCGCGCATCCATGATGTCTCCCCGACAGCTGATGCGGCACTCGAACATGCTGGGCAAGTGGCAAAAGCGGGAAGTCTCCAATTTCGAGTACCTCATGTTCATAAATACTATTGCAGGTATGTTGATAAGGAAATAACTTCAGAACAGTTTGACCGCCTCGTTAATCGAGGAGCTAGCGTACACGCCTAACTCCATCGGCCAACCGTGAGACCCGGGTTTGATTCTTGACGGTGGCAGGCATTTGTATCACAAAAATTTAGATGTCTGCATTACCGAATCTAGAAGTTTATTAAATTTATTCTAGTATCTATTTACGTATTTCTTTGTGTTAAAATCGTTTAACAATAACACAAGCAGAACGCTTACTTTGGTCTTAGATTCAATTTGTGTAACTTGTCCAGGAATATTTATTCTGCATTGCATCTCATTACTGTTAAGTAGGTATATATATTACAGATGGGTAGGTAGATAATTATAATGATTGCAGCAGAGTACATCGTACTTAGTTATAAGGTATAATTCCAAACTTTGGATTAATTATTATTGATCAGGCAGTGCATCAATTTTATTTTTCACAATAAAAGTTTAATTTAAAAATGTATATTTTGATTTCTAATATGTTTTTATGAGAGCAAATTACAGTGTCGTTGTTTTGTATTAATTTAATAATTAATGTTATGAAATAAATATATATATATAGTGAATATTCTGTTGTCTCAACTTTGGGAATCCCTGGCCTAAAGACACCACAGATGATAATTGCTATTTTGAGGCTGGCAACTTGTGCCTCTTGCTTAAAACTATACCTGAAACTACAAGTTTTTGACGTACTCGTATAGTAGGTATATATCTAGTCTTCTTAGATGAAAAGATTGTCTTGTAGAAATTTATTGTTTATAAATAACTTTATAATTACCTATATTGTCTATTAATTATAATAACAAGATCTGTTTTTATTTTTTTAACCTGGCTTTTGTCCATATTCAAGCTAATTTTATCTTAAAATATTTTCTACAACTAGGAAACCATAATCCTATATGTCAGTACGACATACCACACCACTGATTTTCCCGCATCTCATTTGATAAGAGCGACAGTAATTGTTCTGTTTGCGATATCACAGCCTTGGCATACAAATTCTACATTGAAATGACAAAACGTGGTAGAAAAGTAATTGTATGCTCTTTTCTTATGGTGTCTAGCACGAACATTTATCGACTTAATTCTCGAGACTTTTTAATTTTAGAAAAGACATTTAAACAACATCGTATCGAACATACAAAATTAATTTATTTGCTTTTTTGTGTTTTCTGTAAAATACAACTTACAAAACCTAATATAATCGTAATTTGATTCTTTTGAAAATGTTAAGTTGCAGAAATCAAGTTAGGTAGGAGGTAGAAGGCCATAACACTTGCTTATGTCATTAGTGTTAACATTAAAAAAATGTAATTATTGCGTCTGACGCGTTGTGTCTGTTGCTTGTTAATTTGACGGCTCAAATCAAATTATGTCTGAAAAAGAAAAGCAGACGTATGAAAGAAGTTAACATAAGATCAAGCAAATCTCTCTAACCACATTTCGTTTATAGAAAGCCAGAAATCATAGATTATTGAAATTTTAACTAGTTAGTAGTAATCTATAAACAGCGGTCGCTTGTGCTGCGATTTCGTTGAGTTTGTATTGATTTTTAATTGCCTTTAAATTTGCCTCTTTTATTAATGAATAGGTTTCTGGCCGAAATAAACAATAAGATACGTTTTAAAAAACCACGGGTTGCACTCCGGGAGTGCCGGCAGAAGTTAAAACTTGAACATTAACGTTGTGCATGTTTGATATTTTGGAATAGTTTGGGCATAATTTTGCACGACTTTCTTTAATAATCAGTATGAAAGTACTATAATTTATGTGGTAGAATACAATATTCATTTATTGCGCTATCGTACACAAACATGACAACACGAACATTCGCGCCCTTCGCCGTCTTATTCGCACAAGCGCCCTGCGCCGTCTTCCGAATTTTCTATCAGACGCGAGTTAGAAGTTTTTACCCATTCCAAAAAAGTGCGCAACGCCGCTTAAGAAGTTTTCACTTCAAAAATTCAAATAAAGCAGTGGTCATCAATCCTAACCAAAATTTTAACTAAGGAACAATCTTGAGCCAAAATGTTGTTAGAAGAAACAGGCACGAGATAAAGAAAAAGACAGTCACAATACAATCCATTAACTTAAATAATAAAATATACGCCTATGATTGAAAAATCCTTCCCTAGTAGCCTACTTCGTAAGAGTGTGCGAAGTTTTAAGTTTCTATACTAATTTTGTCCACTTAGAGACAGAATTTTCAAAAAAAAAGGATGAAAAATGTTACTTATCACTTTTACCGTACTCAATTCATACCAAATTTCATACAAATATGTCCAAGGAAAAAAAATGTCCCCTCTTTCACTTTCTTGGGGATTGAATATTGAAAAGTCTTTCCGTGCTGGAAATAGATAATTCATAAAAGGAATATTTAAAGTTGTTATATAGCCCTGATGATGCTTGTATAGCGAAACCGGTTGGCTAAACCATAAAAATAAAAAATAATAAAATTATTGTGGAAAGTACAAGTGTTTCTAAATAAATTGTATCATAAAAGGAATACGTATCCGAAAGTTTATAGCCTAAAGGATTTAGTATGTGCGTAGGTATATATAAAACTTTCATCCCTAGTTTAACCTGTTAAGATAAAATAATCGAAAAATACCGTAGTTGATTGCGAAATTCATGCTAATATGTCTAAGAATTAAACAATCTGACACAAACTTTCATCTTCTACTTCACCCCTTTGCACTTCAATTTTAAAATACTTTAAAATACATATCTCATTATTTTTTTACTCAATCTACATGAATTTTCATGCAAAATAGTCCAATGAATAAAAAAATTCTCTCTCTTTGTTCATCCCCTTGGAGGTTAATTTACGAAGAATTCTTAGTAGATTTCCTCAGAATGCTTATTCGAAATTTTGAATTTCTAGCCCTAAGGGTTTGGTCTGTACATTGATCAGTCCATCAGCTTTGCTTTTTATATAAACGGATTCGGAAGCAGATTGGAACTAAAGAGTGACATAATATTCTACTTTTTATCTCGATATCAAAGCGGGGTCTGGTGGTAGAACTAAATAAGTTTAATAAATCACGGCCACATTCTTAGAAAATCCAGCAAATAAACTTGGCGGCCTAGTCTTATATAATAGAAAGGTTAATAGGTGTTCTTAATTGAGTTAAACATTACGAGTGCAACGAAAAAAATTCGGAAAATAATATGCTAGTGATATTATTCGAAATTCGGAAACCTAACTCGATGTCTCTCGGAGGTAAAAAATATCGAGTAACAAATCGATTCTATTCGCTGTCGATACATGTTCATGTTAGAGATAAATACTGTTAAGGTTTTGTTTGAATGTCGCATTTTATCTTATCTGTTAACAAACTATATATGAATCTACTAGATGTTCCCCACGGCTACGCTTGCGAATGTAAATCATTTTAATCGTCTGTGAGCATCCTTTTAAATATTGGCTTAAAAAATAGCCAATGTCACTGTCCTCCTCTTTTAACTATCTCCAAATACATAGTTCTACCAAAATATCCTGTTACGACGTTAAAAAAGGCAAACTTACTTTCCTATTTATAATACTAATCCGGATTAACCAACTTTTGAACATTCATAACGTCAGTACTGGTCATTATCGTGTTCCGATTTTGATGGTAGAGTAGATACTGTTAAATAACGCCTACGTTGAAAATACATACTTTTTCATTTTTGAGTTTCGCAAGAATCTTGACATCCCTCTAATGGCCTCAGTTTTAACTCCTTACACCTTATTTCATCGGGCGATATTATTTCCTAAAGTTACATTTTGTATATTTGCGTAGGTACTTGTATTAAAAAAACTGATATCCTTATGTTAATGGACGTGTAGAGAATGAGTTTTGCATATTAAATACAATGAAACAAATTATTTCTCTGGAGATTACTTGCTTATGTAACTAGTACACAAAGGACAAGGGTAAGAACACAACATGTCCTGTTTTTTAATCGATAATATGACAACTTTTGTTATAGTAACATGGGAGAAAAACATGTTCATGAACAATTATAATCAATCTAAAATCTAGCTGAAGTATAGTGACGCGCTAATTTAGATCGTGCTACCTATATGTTTATGAAAACTATCTAGTTTGTGAAGTGGTGTAATAAAAGTTCCAAGTTACAGTTTTTTTTTTGTTTTTGTACCTATATTCGTTTATGTACAAGATTTCAGCTGTTTCATTAGGTATCCTTAAATTTTGTACATTCGTAGAATCACCCATTCTTTAATTTATTTCTTAGGAATATAACAGTTCCAACTTTCAGAACATTTCCCTGTTTGAGTGCTTATATTAGCCAAATTTCAGTTTTTAACAAGCAGGTGGCTTTATGTATTGTATAAGAGAACTGTCACTATGTTACAGGTGTAACATAAGTCATTGTATGGCCGGAATCATATGAGACGTGTGCAACTGCACCGGCTGCTACATCCTCTAACACGAAACACATTAATGTGGAGCACTAACGTTATGGTGGCACATAACATTTTTTTTAATTTATTCAATAATTTATGTAAAGTCGTTCGTTTTTGTAAATATGTTTAATCTGCTTTCGAAAATAGTATGTCCATGGCTGTGTCTTAATTTTCTACTATAATTTTCACATATAACCTATTTCTGTTCATTTAACAATGAATGAAAAATGAAATTTTTTTATACCATGAGATAACGAACAAGCTCGTGGCACTCCTGATGATAAGAAACAAGAGGTCTATACACTCTATAGATGTTACAAGTGCGCCGCTGTCCCTTGGCTGAGATATTAGACCAGCTGAGATATTATTACTATGAACGCTTATAGCAATATTTCCATCTTGCTAAATGTCCGCCTTTATAACCAACTTTATCGAGTACGACATGAGGTTGTCAAAGTAGCAATTTAAGTATACATAACTGACACTATAGATCGGCTAAGCTCGTTCTGGTAATATTTATAGAAGACAAGAGCAATTCTGTTTACAGCTGTAGACGATCTGGGGGCTGATTATGTATCTCAGTTGCCAACTAAAATGGAAAAGTGTACATCAAATAGCTGTCAAATGACGTCTATTTAATGTCTTTCTCCGATGACAATTAGTATTATTGAAATAATACTGTTTTATGAACGTATTGTAACTCACCTGATGTAAGTACAACTCAGATGACTATCCTACACTCCGGACCATAACACTCTCATAAGGCAGCAGGAGTAGGTAAGACTGAGGATCCTTATTCGATCAAGCTGCGGGACAGCACTTATCAGACATCACAGTGGTCATGTTGATAACTATAAATTTAACCAATACTCACCTATTAAGAGCTGATCGCCAGAGATGGAGAGTACAATAAACCACTCAGTTGATCCGGACTAACACGGGGGAAAATACATACATTTGCATATAGTACGTAAAATTTATAGCCTGGTAAAGCCTTACCCATTCCTGTTGCCTTACTTTCTCATGTTAGGATTTGGAGAGAGCTGGGAAAAGTATATTTAAGAGTCAGGTTGTCATCGCAAAGTAAAATGTTTAATGTTTATAACGAAGCGATATGTATTTCTGACCTCTATAAAATCCTTCTGCTTATGTTTTCCATTATATTATAAAAAAAAATAACACTATTTCAAAACGCTTTAATAAGGAACTAGGCGTTTTGCTTCGTTGCAGACGTAACAATGAAAATGTGATAATTACCGTTGCTTACCGACTCCGTCGCATGTCGTTATCATCGGTATGTACAGTTATTTGCAATAAATTATTTCATTTCTAAAGTTACGTCAAAATTTTAAAATCAAATGCTAAAAAAAAATAAGCCGTTTTAAAGTTCGGACAACTTTATTGAACATCCGCAATTTTAATGAATAAAGTCATTATTAGAAGGTAATTCACCATTTTTTGTTATTAAAAAATATTAGAAAAATATGATTTTGGTCCTTAGTCGTCTTATAAATAAACATAGACTAAAGTATTCTGTAACGTATGTGTCTTTGTACTTAATTTGTGACTTAAGTACTGTTGCACTGTGATATCAATGTGTACAGACAGTAATATCAACTTAACCTACTCTTACTCTTTATTTATTAATAAGACGGTAAAAGTAGTAATAAAATATAATTTTAAAGTTTAAAAAATGACCTCAAAAAAGGACTTGTATTTGACAATATTACTTATTTTTTTTTTACTTAACTTCACAACATCTTTAATTATCGACTTGTAATATACGGTATATTATCCCAAATCTATAATTAAAGCTAATAATTAATTACGCTATATTCATCTGGTACTAAACATTAACTTTGTGAAAATTTCTCTAAATTTCGTAAGTTTCCAATCTACCGTATATATATATTTCTGTAAGAGAGAAATGGTACATTTTTTCTTGGCCGATTATACACATGCTCATAATAACTTCAACGTTTGATTAGCACCTATTATCGAATATTCAATACGCTCTTTTGCGATGTTTTTTGTTGGGACTCTTTATGTAATACCTGAATACTGAGGATCACGTTCAGTTGACACTAAGTAGGTCATCTGTGACGCAATTAATGACTCAATGAATAATAATTATATCTTAATCATTATGCATATTCTGTGTGTTTTGATGAATGACGTTTCTGTTTTTTTTAATGTGTATAAATTAGTTTTCTGAATGATTCATCCTTACGTTATTGGTTATTAAGTGATTTAATTTATGTAGTAGTATTAAAATAATTTAGTTAGTTGTTATTGTAATTCATACAAGTATAACAAAGAGTCTCTTACTGCGACGGTACAAAAATTCTGAGTACAAAATATTATTATCATATACTTAAACAATTTTAATAATTTTACTGTTTGTGGTAATCCTATTTAGGACACAGACGTCTGAGAGGGTCCAAAAAGTCATAAATGTTTGTACTATCTGTATTTTACATACATATCTTTACGCCAAGTCCCCTACTTGGTAGGCAGGGAGTATCGAGTGCCAGACCTGTCCAGCTTCCTTCACAATCATAAACCTTTTCATTTAAACACGCCGGTTTCGGAGACTCTTGACACCACCCTCGGATAATATCCGAGTGATCTGATCGTGGAATGTCAGCCTTGTTCTTCCCGGGTCCTGCATCCATCCTCATTCGCATTGTATATCTTCTTCGTCAATCTTTTATCTGACATTCTTTCCACATGACCGAACCAGCGGAGCATGCCCTTTCGCATTTTAACACCAACACTTTCTTTCAATTCCACTCTTTCTCGGAACTCACTTTTACAAATGCGGTCAGCGAGCGCTACACCACAGATTTACCGTAGCGCTCTCATTTCGACCGCATTTATCCTACTTTCATGCTCTTTCTGACATACTCAACTCTCGTTTTCATACAATACAACGTTATTGGATAAGCACAGAATTATGCAAAGCGAGTTTAGCTTTTTGACTCTAAATTTTTATCTGTATCTGTATTTTACTTAAATAATTTATGTTTTTGTATTATAATTAATTCTAAGTACATGTTGTCTCCTCCGTAAGTATACGGGTAAGTAATGTACCACTATTTAAACTATGCGCTACGGCTTTTTACTTTTTATTCTTTTAACACTTTATACATTTATTTTTAAATTGGCTGACCTAATCTAAATTTAAGCGAAATGATTAATTATGTAATAACAACTGTATATATATAGATATCTTTAAAATACATTCCGATTTCCGAAGCTTGACGAATATAGCCGAAATGCATAACTTAAATAGTAGTACTTTTATAATAATATATTGGAAATTAAGACATTAATATCACTTTCGTCCGCGACTGCACTGTAAACCTTACACAATATTATCTTGTTGCAACTTCCCTATTTCCAAACAGCATTGCGGTCTCATTACAAGTATTTTTGCGGTGTCATTATTATGCGTTTCTGTGACCTGAGCTACGAATTCTCGAGCTAGCATTATTTTAATATATAAAAACAAATTTCAATCTTAAGACAGAATCACAATAATGGAGAGTAGAGAGAATGAAATATTTCGAGTAATTGACGCTCAACGACGACTATCGGTGAGGGTCGGGTTCAGTTCCTAATAGGAGAAGGCATTAGCGATGTAACCATAGATATTGTTGTTTTCGAAACGAACGTTTCTGTATGAAAAGAGTAGTGAATACGAAGGAAGATAGGCAGGTCTGCGGAGTTCGGGACATTTGGCACTCGACACTCCTTGCCTCCCTCGCAAGGGACTTGGCGTGAAGATATGCATGTGTGTAGCATGAAGATATGCACACCCATACATACACATACACACGTGCACACTAACGGACGCCAACGCAAACTACTTCAAAATAAATGTTAATTAATGGAAAACGACGCAAACCAGTACTAAAAATTTTAAAATTCTTTGATAACAATTAAAATAATTACTTATTTGTAATTACAACAGTCAAACTTACCTTTTAATTATTTCCATAAAGTTTTTCCTTCGCATATCCTAAAAAAAAAACCTTCGCACAGATTAAAACCGCGCTACCAAACGTCACTTTGAGCACTACTTCCACTATCATTGGGTAATTTCCGTACCGAAATACTTTTTGTTTTATTTTTTCTATTTCGCTATAAACGTCTGCAAAAGTGGGCACCGGTTTGGCGAATGTCTGACTTCTCTGTAAAGTGAGAAAAGTAGAAGCGGTCGCGTGGAAATAACAATTGAATGGGCTATGTTACATTATCAATTCGATATCGTGACCCAACATATTTAATGTATAAACAGTGGCCCTGGGTCAAAGTGCAGTTTAGAATCAAAGTAAGGGTCTTTGAACATGTATTCATTTTCGTACGTTGATCGGAAAATACTGAATAGCATATTTTCTTCATTCACATTTAGGTCCAATTGGTTGTAAATTTCAATTTCAAACTTCGAATCAATCACCATCCGTCTCTTGAACGGACTTCCGTACAAAAGGGGGATAAACTAGGTATGTAATTTTGACAATTATTTTTTGTTTTAATTGTTTTTTTTTCTAATCTCTAAAGCTATTAGCTAAAGTCGCAAAGGATTGTTTTCTGGACGAATTAACGAATAGGTACTTTTTTACAAGTATTACATAAATTGTAACAAACTTAATCCTATTAATTAATTAATTATGCGAAAGTTTGTAAGTATGTATGTATGGATGTTTGTTACTCTTTCACGCTCGAATGGCTGAACGGATTTGTCTAAAATTTGGAAGACAGATAGATTGTGACCTGGATTAACATATAGGCTATTTTTAATCCCGATCGCTCACCGGGTTTCTGTGAAAACGCGGGCGAAGCCGCAGGCAGCAGCTAGTAAGGAATAAAGAATGACTGTACATGTGTGTGTGATAGGGACATTATGCAAGAATTAGTAAAAATATCTAATATTATAACAATCAAATTTTACCCTAAAATACGTATCATTCGAAAAATACATTTTCAGTGTTTGATGCATTTAGTTGTACCTCTTCATTTATTTTTTTTTAAATATATGTAATTAATTATAAATTCAATGTGACAAATTCCATACATATTTTATATTGCATGTTAATACAGGCAAACAAAAATACAGATTTTTAAATGCGTTAAAAATATTACATACGTAGATCCTATAACATATAAAATTTAACATAATATCGAATTATGTAAACAATCATATGTTTTTATGTTACGGGTATCGGCTATATTATGTTATGGGTATCGGCTATATTTATCCAAATATCGCGCGATTTTTGCCATTGATATCAGCTGTACCATTGCAATTTGCAAGTGATACCTATCTGGGTACGGGGAGGCAGCCGTCGCCATGCTTTATCGGTGGTATATGTTAAGCTCAATAATAATTAAGCGCAGTAAAGCGGCAAAAGTCGACTTCCAACTATTTCATTGGGTGCCACGGCTTGATTTAATAATTCTTTTTTCGAAACATGGAACATGATTCCGAAATGGTCCCACACAAATTTTATCCATGAGACCTCATCATGGTGGGCCCATTCGGAAAAATAACCAAAAAAGCACCAGCAAAATTGGCTGGCTGTTGAAGAAGTAATAGCGTAACAAACATACAAAAAAATAAAATAAAAAACATACATTCGAATTGAGAACCTTTTTTTGGGGGTTTATTAAAAAAACATTACTAACATTTTAATTATTTTTAATTAAAAACTGCATCGGCGTTGATTACTAACCTATTTCACTGGACATATTTTAAATTATTTCTGCGTAGAATGTACTCAATCATAGGTAAAAAGAAATATACGACAACGATACATAATTATACTATGTACATACATTCGTACGTATACACATACTCGTATATTTTTCCAGAATCGGGTAATAATTGTTAAAAAGACACTAAGTTCCACAATGTGATAGATGGCAAGCCTATTGCCAACCGGGCACGTATCCAATCCCGGGCAACATTATTTTTATCAGAAAATAAGAAATGCGCAATTTAAATTTTTTTATTGTCCGACCCGGGATCGAACCCGGGACCTCAAGAAGCAAGCGCGACACCGCACCGCTAGACCACAGAGGTGACCTACTGTTAACTAATTGTGTTAGTTATTTTTGCAATAATTATTGCGGTGCTATAAATTTTAAACGAGTCCATGATTCCTGCTGCTTTTGTCTCTGCGCTTTTGTGTCGAGAAGAGAGAGCGCGGATGTGTTGGCACACCACTGTAGTGATCGGACAACTTCGCAATATTACAATCGGGTCAGTCGTTAGACACGCCATGCTCTGTGAGTGGCATAGCCAGAGCAAAAAATTGTGCCAAGGAAAATACTGAAACCGTTAGCCCAGCTATCGTTAAAAAAAACTCTACATAAAAAACTATGTCTTCTATATATATGACATAGTATAGCGTGCAAAAAAAGAATTATATATTGACTATAGTCATAGAAAAAATAATGCCTTTCTATAAAAAGCTATGTTTTGTGATCTATTCGATTAAATAAAATCGTTTAATTTACAATAAGTTTAAGTAAGGTCTTACTATCTATCGCCTCTGTGATCTAGCGGCCCGGTATTTGACTTGACCTAATGCCGTCTGGGGTCAGACAAAAAAAAAGAAAATGTGTTTTTTTTTATTTTCTATTAAAAATACGTTGCTCTTGATTGGATATCGCTTAGTGATAAGCTTACCTATCACATTGCGGGACTTAGTATCTTCGGCTAGTTGTAGGTGCCCTGGTCTCTCTCGATTTCGGTTATACAGACGGAAAGATATTTTTTTTAACTAAAATTAGCGTTTGATTTTTTCAGCGTAAGGATGTGACAAACCAATCGCAGTCTGGTGGATTGAACTAATAATAAAATGTTTTGATAATTTCCGGTCAAAAAGATTTGACTGGAATTCCAATTTAAATTAAGTTTCTATCGGCGCAGTCATTCAGACTAGATGATAGAGTCCTTTCACAATTCGCTCAGATTGGTTTCTTAAATATTTATTTCACTACCCACTCTCTGCCTACCACGTTAGGGACTTGGCGTGAAGATATATATGTATGTATATATACATTTATTTTGTAGGAACAAACAAGCAAATTGATATCCTGAGGCGACGTAACCCTATCGTCGTGATATTGTATATCATACCGCCATATTTGTGTATACTTTCAAGAAGTTGTTGGAGTGTTTCCCATCTAAGACTGAAGGAAAATCTTTTTCGTAATTTTACCAGCCAAAAGGCCAAAAGTCTGCGGTACCTACTAATCTTAGCGAGTTGTTGAAGAAGTGTCCCAGAATACACATTAGCAGACAATTGGGTCGTCACATTCCAATTCTAAAAAACATTATTGAAATGCTATTTGTCTAGCAAATGGACAGCTCTTCCAGCTTAAGTTGGATTGCGTAATTTCAAAATACAATTAAGAATGTGTACTAAAAACAGCTATTTGTTGCAGGTCGCACATACAACGACCTAAACCAGTATCCGGTGTTCCCGTGGGTGCTCACCAATTACGAGAGCGAGGAGCTGGATCTCAGCCAGCCGTCCAACTACAGAGATCTTTCCAAGGTATTCTTGAATGTCATCCTTAAAATCAACTGTCAGAGTCATAACCGTCATAAAGAAACTTTTTTCTAGAAAACTAAGAAACACTTAAGATCGCCTCGTTGGTCGAGTGACTAGCGTACACTCCTAACTACATCGACCAACCGCGAGGCTCGGTTTCTATTCCCGACGGGGGCAGGCATTTGTGTAATGAACATTTAGATGTCTCCAATTCCGGGTCTGGGTGTTTAGTAAATTTGTTCTGGTATCTATGTATTAGTATCGTTGACTAACACCCATAACACAAGCATATACTTTGCGTACTTTGGGATTAGATTCAATTTGTGTAACTTGGTCCAGGGATATTTATTTATTTATTTAATAATAGATTTGGTATTGCTTGACTTCTCTTGAGTGCGGCCGTAGGTGATGCTCGCCTTACCTAATCCAGCTACCATGTCAACGCTCTACACTGTCGTGTTCCGGTAGGATAATTCATTCAAATAAAACACACCTACCCTCTGTTGTTACACGGTATTTTACTAGTGTCTAGCGTCAGCGATATGTATTTCTTAACATAAGGAAATTCGTTTGCTTGCGAGCCTTCCAATTCCATAAAAAGTTACCAAGAATGCCACATTGGTCTAAAGATTGGCCTAACTACGCCGTTGACGTAATGAAATGGAGTTCGATTCTCGGCAAAGAAAAGCATTTGTGCATCCCAACAAAAGTATAAGTAAATATCTGTATCGGTTTGGGACTTTTATTAAGTTAATTTTGATAGTCGTGTATGTATTTTCATGTATTAGAATTATTGATTTGTTACCCTTTTCATGTACAAGAATGTACTTAAAAATTGCTTCGTTTGGAGTTCCGTACTAAATGTATTATTTATATATTTATTTATTTATTTTAAAATTCAGCCAATTGGTGCTCTCAACCCGAGTCGAGCTGCGTACTTCATCGAGAGATACAACACGTGGGAACATGAGTCCACGCCACCGTTCCATTACGGTACCCACTACTCCACTGGCGCGTTCGTGCTTAACTGGCTTGTCCGACTTGTAAGTAATGTATTATATTTTTGAATTTCGTGTACTTATTGAATAACATTAGTCAATATTGGTGGCGTTTTGTACAATTATGTTCAGTTTAAGTGCCGTCATGGGAAAATTACTGTATCGTGTATTTCCTTGTTGCCG